>VZSF01011068.1:146974-227325 GCA_013398295.1 Chionis minor | reverse complement strand
GGAGGCCGCGGCGCGGCGGGAGCGTCCCCCGGGGGGCCCTGCCGAGTGCCCCCGCCGGAGGGCAGCGGCGCGGCCCCGCTCCGGGNGAAAGGAGTCGAGGAAGCTGCAAGAGACCTAAGAAAAGAGGAACGCGGGACACGTGTCTGAAGTAACGGAAGAACTATTCAGCTCCCTGAAGGGGGGGGGGGAAGATTGGCAGAATGGGTCCCTGCCGTGCTGTTACTTCGCTGCAACCTCAGAATGGCAGGATGGGTGAGGTTGGAAGGAGCCTCTGGAGGTCAGCCGGTCCAGCCCCCCTGCTCAGGCAGGACAGCCTAGAGGCAGTTGTCAGGACCACGTCCAGACAGCTTTTGAGGATCTCCAAGGTTTCCACAGCCTCCCTGGGCAACCTGTGCCAGCGCTTGGCCACCCTCACAGTACAAAAGTGTTTCCTGATGTTCAGAGGGAACCCTCCGTGTTTCAGGTTGTGCCGATTTCCTCTGGTCCTGTCCCCGGGCACCCTTGAGCAGAGCCTGGCTGTGTCCACTTTGCACCCTTCCTCCAGCTATTATTTATATACATTGATGAGATCCCCCTGAGCCTTCTCTTCTCCAGGCTGAACAACCCCAAGTCTCTCAGCCTCTCCTCACAGGATGCTCCACCCTCTCCATCATCTTCATGGCCCTTCGCTGGACTTTCTCCAGCATGTCCATGTCGTGTCTCTCTTGTAGTGGGAAGCCCAGATCTGGAGTCAGGACTCCAGCTGTACTGCCAGCTGCAAGACAGGCACCATTCTTTTGTTCTGTTTATCCACCTCGTGCCCCCAGTAGTGACCAGTCCTATCTCTTCCTGCTAGAATGCCTTGCCAGTGGAACAACAGGGCTGGCGGCTGACTTTGATTATAGGCACCGGCGCTGACACGTTGTTGAGACGAAAGATGAGTCTGTTCTGGGCTACACTGTATTATTGAAGAAGCAGCATCAGTTCATGCTTGCAAGAATGTCATAATAACCGTTAAGTCAAACAAATCAAGCTCAATCTTGCTGTCAGTGAACACTGATGGGGCTGGCAGCAGCATGCACTGCTCGAGCGTAGAGGGTGGGCAAGCAAAAAGCAGTACACTTGTCAGCAACTGTCTATAGATTAAAACAACGAAATAGACTTGCAGAAATGGTGCAGGGGTTTGAAAGGACAGACTTTAACACAATAGTGCTTATGTATACCAGAACCTGAATACTTAGTTTAAATCACCTCCCAAAATGTATGAAGAAAAGCTCTGCCCATCAGCAAAATCTGGCAGGTTTAGATTTCTGTGAAGCAAATCCGTCCAACTACATACTCATAAGAGGATTAAAAGGTATGACAGCCCAATGCAAGTCCCAAAATTTCAATAAAGCTTGGGTCAGGCAGTGGGAGAAAAGAAGATGTAAATCTTAAAACCAGCTTTATTCATGAAGTATTACCTTTGTGAAGTAAAATATCGAGTCAGTTGTCTTGCAATGAGAGATTATCCAAACGTTTCTTAGTTTGGGCAAGGAGGTAGAATACTGGTCGTGAACAAGGAATTTACTTTAAAAATACAGTTAAAAGTATTAAAGTAACTTTTTCCAGTATTATTGTAATTGTAGGAAAAAGGATGAAGAACAAACCTTAAGAAGTACATTTTTCCTTTGCCAGCATGGTCAGTGACAAATGTTGACACTACTTAATTTTAAAATAAATACTAGTGTTTTCTTCTAAGTCCAAAACACAGCGTTCTATGAAGCTGTGGAGAAGGGAAAACTAAACTCTATCTGTCAAGTGTGCAAGTAACCGTTAGAAACTGATGCAGTAATAGAGAATCGTGAAGCAATTGGCGACAAAAGTGCTCAGGAAAATCTAAGGCTGCACATGGAGAGGAAGGGGAAGGTAAAATAGCACAGCAATGAAATTAACGATCTTTCTGGTTTAGGGGAAAAGAAAAGCAACTGCCAACCGTATAGCTGTTATTTCACTTTTTCTGACACACCTTGGTAGTATTTGCTGCCATAAATGAACTAAGCAACTGCCAACTGTATATTCACAACATGGAAAGAGCGAGATGTAAAACAAGCTAACAGTAGTTAGCTTGTAAACTAGTAAACAGTAAACTGTAGCTTGTAGCATTAGTAAATCTGTAATATGGATAGCAGCCTAGCATAGCCAACTACTCAAATAGGGTAATGGCCAAATTAAGCCAATGGCATCTGAGTTAAACCCGTTACACATACACGTTGTGCTAGGGAAATCGATTAGGTGATCACAGAGGATGTCACAAACATGCAAACACTCAAGATTCCGTATCTACTTGGTGCACAAGAAAGACAGGAGTCACTAAGTAAGCACCTGTATGATGTGCGGCCTTAAGTTCTCTGTGCTCTATTCTCTTTGCGTTCTGAGCACAGTCAGACTGACAAGTTTCTTCGTGTGCATATTCTATGGCACTTAGCACTAGAGTACGAGGAGTTCACAAACATCTGCTTTTCTCAAAACACTTCGAAGATAATTGAGCAGTTTCGACTAATTAAAATAAAAGCATGTGGATCTTAAGGTGAAATACAACCACTGATCCCTATTATGCAATAGGAACCTAAAGCTTAGTCTTTCAGAGGATGCCGCCACTGATGTCAGGGCTGAACAGTTTCTGCATGTCATACCCCAGGGCCTCGAGACAGGTACCTAGAAAACCAGGACAATACGTGCATGAGTGTGTTTGAAAAGTCTGGGTAAAATATTTGCTGAGCACTGCGTGGTATCTCACTATTTGGGACAGAGTCAGATTCAAAGGCGTTAGAAAGACATCAGAGGGAGTAGCTTCCCAAAGACAAGCCATGATAGCAGGGTGGGAAGGCTTTACAAGAGTACGTTGTTTCAGTTTAATGTTTTTGGCTGAAGCCAGGCAGAAAGGCAGACCATATGCCTGCCCGACAAACCAAACAGGCAGCCTTGTTTCCTGCCGTGCCACAGGCAAGAAAGCAGGCTGTCCCGCTGGCTGCAAGCCCAGTTTGTCACTATCCGGTGGCCTGACTCATCATCTTGCTGACGTATCCACCAGAGAGTAGTTTCTCATCTTCTGCAATACAGACGTATCAGCCTGTTCCTGTTCAGCTGCAGAACAGAAATATCAATGCTGCAGAGCCAAGCTGGAAGTAATTTTGCTGTTTCGATCTTGTCATTGGTATATAATACCAGCAGTCTTCTTCGGATGCTCCTCCTATTTCTTGCTGTTATCCCAACTAGCCATCTCCATTTTCCCCGTATCTTCTTCTACATCCCCATATCAATTTTCTACATGCCATAGTTTCTTATTTATACTAATTGACTTGTTCATTCTCCATAAATTATGGTGCAATTCCGGTACCTAAGCGTAGGTGCCTTCTTCCATTTTACACAGGGTAGGGTATTCCACTTGCCCACAAGTGGCCGCTCCAGAACCTTTCAGGGCTTCCATTAATTGTGTCATATTTGCCGGTCCCATGCTGATGACTCTGGTGCTTTATAAATGACAGTAGACACCTAGGTTTAAACAACTGAATCTCGCCCTTACCATCTTCAATACTGAATCAGTCTGGCTTTTAAGCTAGTCCTCTCCATCTTTGACTGCCAAATTAAGGTTATTTTGGCCAACATGATTCTTCCTAAAGAACTTTTAATTACTGTTCCCATTTTTCTGTCTAAATGTCACACACACTTACACGCACACACAATATTTCTATTAACTTTCATAGTTTAGTTCTTTTGATGTTTGGATGTCCACTTACTTGCTTTACACAAAACTATATTAAAATAATTTATCCATAGCCAATAGTTTCTGTTGAATATCTGCTAAGATAAGATTTAAACCAGTTACTTTCTACTCAATTAAATATTTGATGCAGTAGAAAAGTATCAAAAAACGTTGCACTAAGGTTAAAATTGACACACTTATGACCTCTTCAGTTCCCCCTAACAATTTCATCTCTGTATGCAGAAATACTTAGAGACTGATGATTTGACGAGCTACAGCAGGCCTTCGGCAGCAGCTCCCTGTGCTATTAGTTAAAACACCAATTCGTATGTATTTATGATATTGCTCTCCTGAGCTCTTATCCATTCCTAAGCAGCTAAGAGCTTATTTCACTTGTCCCAGTCTCACCAGGTAATAGACTTTAAACTTTCTGCTTCTATTCATTACCATTTCAAGTCTTCTGGTTTTTAACCCACATTTCTAATATTGATAATACAGCTTCTGAAGAGCAAAGTCTTTTCTTTACATTTTCTATCAACTGATACATTGCAGAAAATCTTGAACTTTATTGGCCTTCTTCCTATCGCAACCGCTTGCTTTTCTAGCTTAATACTAGCCAGCGCAAGCCAGGATAATCTCCAAGCAACAGTGAATTACAGTAACAGAAAAATTAAATTGAACTAGTTTCAGGGCAAGGCTGAGTCAGCAAACACAAAACAAACTTCTATGAGTATTGTGCAGACTGTGGCTGATGGCTGAGGGAAATAAATTTCCTATCCCTGATATGTAAAAAACAGATTAGATTAATCTCTGTCACGATGTTTGATCAGTATAGGCAATCTAGTCCAAGGGTAGGAAGTGGATTAGCTGACCCTCCAGACATCTGTGTTTTCTGCGAATGCCAGTGTCCATGGACTCAATTGACTAGGCAAGATTCCCAAGGCGTTACCATGACTTCCACACAACAAAGGGGAAACTTATTTTTTAAAAAGTCTTCTCAGAGCCTGGAGGTGAATGGTAGATCTCCAGTTCACCTAAATCTAGTTTCAGTGATACTGTGCTCTTGCTGTATGGATGAGGATCATAGTTTTGTTTTGATTTTTTAAAGCACGGTTAGGGCGTAAAACAGTGAGAAATGCAGCATTCGAGTGGCTTTGGTAAGAAAACTGTTTTTCAAAAGGGACTAAGAAGATATGTAACAAGCTAGCAGCAAACAACATGCTTCCACTCAAGTTAGTAAAACCTGTGCTTCTTTCAAAGCTTGATCACAGTGTTCCCTTGACTTTTCCACATTGGTTTACAAGAAAATGGTTTCCATTGCGTGATCTCTTTCATTTGGTGTCAATGTAAATAGCCAAGAGGGAGAGGAGAATGATCAAAAACGGAAGCATGGAAGTTCTTCCTTGCCTAAGAATTAAAGAAGGAAGGAAATAGCAGATGGTGAGCACTCATGGATTTACAAGCCACACAGCACATCAATCAGCAGGTCCACCACTATGGCCCAGACATTTCTAGTTGGTCTTGAAGCTATTGTGCTTCCACGCTAAAATCAGAAAAATACATATCGTACAGATGGTCAAACCAAACTGCTTTTCTTTGCAGACGATTTCCTTTCCCTCTAGTAATAACACAAATAATCAACAAGGTCCACAAGAAAAGGCACGTAAGTCACTTACCTCAGAATGAAACATCACCGTCAAGATCATCTGGATCCTGATCGTATTTCATCTGGCATTGCCAGACTTAAGTTTAAGAAAGTTATCTTTGGCAATAGCAAGGGGACAGAAGACAACACAGACAAATTCATACACAGATCTGAGGTTTTTCTTCTGTTCCATAAAGCCACAGAAAGGCTTGCTTAAAATGAGTGGCACAGTGAGCCTTTTTCTCTACTGGGGGTACCAGCTATGGTGGGATGTTGGACACAATTAAAATAGTTTTTCTTGTTGTAAACAGTACTTCTGACCTCAAAATAGCAACTGCAGATGGTGCCAGCAGAGATCTTCAGTCTATACTTGTTCTTCAAATAACTATGAACTTAAAAAATATATCTGTTATTTCACTTTTTCTGACACACCTTGGTAGTATTTGCTGCCATAAATGAACTAAGCAAAAGCCTGATGTCATCCAGCATCCTGGATAAAGACGGAAAAAGCCTAGAACACTGCTAGGTCCAATAATGTTTAGAGGTCGCAAAACTGAGCATTCACATAAGTTTTAACAGCAAATGAAACACACTCAAATGAAACGCACTCTCTGCACACTGAGAACTTGATTTCTACCTTTAGTAAGAAGCTCACAATGCAAAGTCAAATACAACTGTGTGTTCATACACTGTTATCTTTAGATAACAGAAGGCACAGAAGGTAGCCAGCCTTCTAGCAAGATGCTAAGGGCAGGATAATACTAAAAAAATAAAAATTAAAAAAAAATGTACAATTATTCTTAATTTTTCTGCTGAGAAAGGAGAGGATGGTTTACTCAGTTCTCAATACTTTACTGGAAAGCTAGTGACAGATGGAAAGGGGGAAAAAACAATTCTGTCCTAACAGAAATAAACTAAGGCCAGCACAGCCATCTTCATCTGTCACATCTGACCTTGATAAGAGGCACTTACCATCAAGTATAGACAGTTAAATCAGAACACAAACAGTGTTAAATGACTGCAAACATAGTTACTCTCAGTCTTGGCCAACACAGTCTGTCAACACTGTTATCACTTGGCCTTCCTTGGCTCTTGGCTGCTTCACCAGGGTCTAGCACATGTAGGTCCATGGCCTGACTTTTTGGCTGGGTCACACAGAATTTCCACCTTTTCTGGGGCACCCACAGGTTGAGAAGAGACAGAAGTTTCTCTGGCACTTCTGAGCACAGCTCTCAGCAGACCACCGGTTACCTGCAAATACAAAGCTCCCAAAAGGCAATTTTTCTTGTCCAAATCTTTCGCCCACATACCCTCAGCCCACATATCCTTCTCATCTAACTACACACCACTGGGCAAGGCACTTCTTCCTTAATTCTTTCTTGGCAGCGTGACACTGGTCTTGGGTATTGCAAGCAAGGATGGACTAGATACCAAGAACACAGGAAGCTTTTTCTGTATCGCATGCATTTTGTGAGTCAGAATTTACATTGTAAGGTTTGTAATATAATTATTGTGCTATATTTGTGCTAAATACCTTATTTATTTGGTTTACTTTAAAATTGCACATTTAAGCCCAAATGCTAGAAAAGTCTATACATAGTGAGTCACAGGCACCAAGGATATTTACATACCCAATGTTTTTCTGTATGTAGATTCTTATAACACCTTAATCACTGTTGCATCTGGGTATCTTCTAGAAACGTGGTAAGTACCGTGACTAACACATGTCAAGTGTTGTTTATTCTTGCTCTCAATCTGTTTTGGTTTAGTGCAGCTTCAGGCTAACATGCCCACAGCTGTGTTTAGGTTAGAGAAAAAAAGGTTGAAGCAATATATATTGCTGTTAGAGCAGAAGGCAGTGAGGTCTTCCTTAGCGCTCCCATGCCATGACTATGTGTTTCTCAGCCTCGGACAAACCAAGGTGGAAAATTTTGTCTCCTGCACAGGGAGGCTTGCTCTTACAGACGGACATTCTGCTTCCACTGTGATGGGAAGATGTTTATCTTGATTGTTTAGGCATTTATTTAGATCTCTAAGAACAAGCAACAGTGCACTTGCAGGGCAAGAACTGAGGCCCTGCCTTTAAAAATAGTTTATGGAAGACAAAGCAGAGAACAGGCCACAGATCGGTGTTTATAGTACTCTGTTATTTTTGGGGGGTGCACCTTGTATTCTGCACTGTACGGCATTTCCTATGGGCTGAGGGCTTCATGTCCAAGTGCACAGAGTGGGTGTAGGCCAGAGGGAACAGGCAGGTGGGTAAATGTAAAAAAGAGTGAAGAATGCCATGGTTTCATATGCCTCACATCAAACTACATCACAGTCTCCTGTTCTATGGGAGTTAAGAGAAAGAGGTACTTGTGTTTGCTAATATGCAAAAGGTTAGCATTGCTGAGAAATGTGGGAGCACTCCCATGCGATGACTTGAACTGGCCAGATGTAAACTCATACATATACATCTTTTCTCTTGCTCTTAAGCTGCAGAGCATTCCTGGGAATCCTGTGGCCATGTTTGCATTCATTACATTTTAATTTTTTTCTTTGTTAATACCCTCATCCTGGCCAGACAATTCTTGTCTCTCTGATCAAATCCTCTGCCTGCATGTTCATTCTGATGGCCTTTCAGCCTTTATACCCTGGGCCAGAAAGATATAAAAAGGCTGTGGATGTTTTCAGAAGAGGAATGGTAGTTCCAGGCACGTCACAAGGAGAAGTATACATGAAGTTAGAAATGTCAGCATAAGAGCAACAGCTGTGGCAGTAAGGACTGCTAGATGAACCACACCGATAAGAACAGAAAAAGGGCTGGGGACAAGTGTTCTCCAAGGCTTGGGGAGGATGTGGGTCCAAACTGGTCCCAGAGAGAGAAGCAAGGAAAATGACATAGAAAGATAGAAGGCTGAGCATGATAAAAATAAAAGAGACCTGAGGTTAACCATGAAAGGGGGACAGGGAAGAAGGATGTTTGTGTCAGGTACTAAGATGACCAGCAGATGGTGGAGTGTGGAATAGCTGCCTTGTCCAACACACCAAGTGTCTGTATCAGGTCCCAAGAACAACTGAAATTCAAGACCAAACTGACCTAGAGGAAACTCTCACAAATCCCCTCGGTTGTAACCGGGGACAGGCAGGAATAGGTGGGATAAATTTGTGTTTATATTCGTAGGCTTGTATCTCTGTGCATGCGATAGCTTTAGGCTGTATCAGTAGTCATAGCTGTAGTTCTGTTTCTGTAACTAAATGCATTTCATACCCTTCAAAACACATTCCACGGCAGCAAATCGTTACACCATCATCCCTCTTAACACAGAAGGTCGGTGCCACCATGTGCGCTCTGTTCTTCTCCAGGTCATCTTCAAAGGAGATGACCAGCCATCAGGGGGTTGCACAAAAGTACCACCCCTCCCTCTGGCAGCAACTGAAAGGAAACACAAAAGCTTCCCACCTCTTAAGTGTGGGAAGCACCAGGATTATCCTCTCCCAACAGAAGGCTCTGACTGAATTAATTTTCCACAAACCTGCCATGCTGCCAACAATGCAGATGGGATCTTTTTGAATTCCTCCTCCAACATGGCACCTGTGCTGACGGCTCTTCCTTCCTGGAATGTGTGGAAAGTAAAAATGGAGAGTAAAAAACCTTAGTGAACTCTAACAGTAATTTTCCTACCAGGCAGCCTTTATAATGGGGAGTTTTCAAGAAGATTAGATAAATCACCGTCTTCATACTTTGATGCTGAGCTCCTTTGGGGATTGGCTATCCTTTTCATTCAGTTGTCCAGTACTGGCATAGTGCTCCTACTTTGGGAGTGGGATTCCCAGGAGCTACATTATCACAGAAAAAGAATAATAAACTTGCCAGCTTCTGTTCTACACATTAAATAATGACCCTTTGAATGAGTCATTTAACCTGCCAAATTTTTAAAGATATTTTCCTTGAGTAATTTTGTATGAATGGTATTTCCATATAGGAAGGTCATTCTTTGAAGGAAGAAGGCCCACCCAGAATAAGGCAACCACAGCATTAGTAATTTCTTCATCGGAACATTTCTGAGTAGAACTGGGTAAGCGCTCTCCACTTCCTCCTGCAGAGCTTCTCTTCAGAAGGAGTGACTCAGTACACCCAGTGGTTTTGTTGGACATAACCTCACATAAATCAGAGTGAGAGGACCCAAACATGTAAATAGGAGTAAATAGGACCTTTGGAAATGAAAACAAAAATAACATCTCACTAGGCTCCCAGGAGGCACCAAAGTCTGTTCCCATTCTTTGAACAACCCCTCAGGTGAGTCCAAATACGAAATACATCACTAAACATCCCTGCAGCTCTTACTTGTTCAGAAATATTTAAGCTGCTGGGAGGCCAGATCAGATAGAAAGTACCACATGTCACCTCTATGTGAACTAGGTGACATTTCAGTTAATGTACTTTTCTCTAAAGGTGTGACAACATTACAAAAGAAACATGGAAATACAGTTCTCATTGGCTTTGTCACAAGGAAAAAAATCACATGTCGGCACAGTGTGATATGGCTTAATTCCATAAATGCCTAACTGATATAAGCCTTCATTCCAGTTTCTGCTAATGCTGCCTCACGGTAGCCAGTAAATAAGCTGAGAGTTTTACTTTAAGAGGAGAACTGTTAGAAGTCATAAAGCAAAATGCTTAGGCTGGGCACATTCTTATCTTCCTAATGGGACACGATGTTAAAGCATCATTTGCAAAGTGTGTTTAGGGTGGATGTAATTTGCATAAATGACAACGAGGGACCGATACAGGGGACCGAAAAGTGCATATTCTTTAGCAGATTGCAACTTTAAAAAAAACACACCTAAATTTGGTGGCAGCTGAACAAGTAGGGAAGAGAGCAAACAGAGAAGAAATCTGTAGTATTCCTACAGAGGAAGAAGAAATCTGTAGTAGAAGGGGCTCCCAAGTTTGTGGCTTGACCAGTGAGCTATCACAGCTCCTAACATTTGTGTAGGGAAATTTAGCTGCCATGGCAACCCTTTTTTTCTGGCTGACTGCACTGCGATAAATATTCGATTAAACCCTTTTTATTTATGTCTTTAATCTAAAAGGTTTCTTCAGTGAAACAGTTAATTTAAAGGTTTCGCTACCTAATCATGCAGCAACTAGCATGGTTCAGCCCTAGCTTGGATGAATGGCAGCACAATTAATAATAAATGACAGAAGATAGAGAGTCAAAGAAGTAAGGGAAGTGGAAAAAGGATGTTCTTTTGGTCCTTAGATGGATGGATGAACCTATGTGAATGATACTTTTTTTTATTATTTGGTGGCAATTTCACAGAAAAAAGTTAATTTCAGGTTGAAGAAAGCTTTTTATTCAGACTGAGAATCTGAGCACTTTACATTTTTAATCTTAAAAGAATTTTCAAACTGAACAAGTAATTTCAAATAGAAGAATCAAAACATTTTATTTTATTTAATATAAAAATTAATATTTTTCTTTGCTTCTGCTGTTATTCTGAATTTGGATTTTTTGGACACAATTTAGTGAATCCAGAGCAAATTGTCTTGCCAGAATTACTTTTTTCCCCCATAAAAGACTAGTGAACATTTTGCGACATATTTCAAGAACACTATGATCTGAGGAACCTTCAGAATTTTTTTTTTAATTTTTTTTTCTATTTGTCATATCTTAATCTCTGTATATCCCCTTCCCTGTCTTTCTTTTCATGCTGACTCAGCAATATAGATAGTGCTCCTCTACCTATCCCCACTAAAAAATTAAGTTTAGCATTTGTTAAAACCAAAACTTTTAATTTAGATTTTATTAGGCCTGAAGCAATCTCTCACTGCATTTCATTTCTCTGGGCGCACATTTAAATTTATCACTAGCTGGCTTTTTATCAGTGTTTCCTTTCCGTGACTATCAGGCATCATTTCTCTGCTCCTCTGGGGCTCCAGGTTCATGTGTTCTTTTTAAACCGACTCCAAACCAGTGGTTCTAAAACTTGGGGTATGTGGGGCACATGTTTTTTTTCTGAATTAAAATTGGGTGGCGCATGGCAGATAGCAGTGACTTACCCTGCTGGGGCCACTAGCTCTTGCCAGGCTCATGCCTCTTGTGTGAAACCTTCCATGAACCACTGCCCCAAGTAGGACCACAAGGAAAACAGACAGACTCTGAGCAACCATGGAGAAAACAGAAGGTAAAATGTTAAGCAGGATGGTGGCTTTTCAAACCAAGAAAGTTATATTTATTGCTGGATTTAGGCAGTATCTGGTTTAAAGTTTTCTACTCTTCTGATCCTATAAAAGAACATTTTTATCTTCTAGAATCAGTGCTTTTATAGGCTGAGGATGCAAGTAACTGAAGACTTTACTGAAGTAATACATAATGTAATTCAACCCTCCTGATTCCATTTAAGTTTCTTATTCGTTGCTGGGGTATAAAGCTTTGATATTTTAAAAGGGTACTCAGAATAGAAGTTTTCTAATGAATGTGGTAGTGACAAGATTTTTTTCCATAGTCTATAATACTTGCTTTTTTACTCTGCACTCTCAAACTTTCTATTTTTCTTTCCCTTAAGGGCTTCCCTTTTTAAAATCTGGTGCAGTATTGGGGCTTTTTCTTTCTTTTGTCTTTTTGAAAATCAGAGCTCTGCTTTGTTCATGTTCTTTCACATAAAAGGCATTATCAATAAAATCAATAAAATCTGCACAGGCACTGGAATAATTCACCTTTTCATTTTTATTATAAGCAGATTTTTATGATTACATAAATGCGTTTCTGTATTTGTCAGAAGGTGCAATCAAGATTGAAAGCATGCAGTGCACATATTCTTACAGACACAGCCACTTACCTAAACAGCTACACACAACTGTCTCCATCCTGTTGGTCTCCTCTCCTGCCCAGAAACAGATCTGACGTATGAAAGATCAGAGCAGACAAAAAAAAAAAAAAAAAAAAAAAATAAAACTTTTAAAAGGAAAGGGGGTTTTTTAAAAATTAAAAAAAAAAAAATTAAAGCTTTAGAAGTGAATGTGGTTTTTTTTTAAATTACAAAGAAATAAGAAGCCACTTATCCCTTCTATGCCGTCATGTAGAACTTTATTACCAACTACCCAATTTTAATGGATGCCACAACATGGATGAGGATGGGCTTTAAAAGAACAGTTTCTCACTAGCTATGCCACCTTGAACATTAGATACACACTGCACGCACCAGTGCTTTAACTGTAGTATGAAAGATGAGCAACACCAATAACATCTCCACAACCATTTTAGAAAAGGAAGTGCAACGCAATTAGGAGAGCACTGTGTTCTGCAGAGCACTCACAGTGATGGGACCCAAAGGTGGAGCATCATACCTGTACCACGCTCCCTACTTCTCCCACATGGTGCCTGTGCCACACACTCCCCTTGTGCTTCATATACACACACTGACCATGTCACATAGTTGCCTCGTGCCTTTATCCATCACGGTCTAATAGCAAAACAGGAGGTAAAAATCAAGAAGCAGCCCTCCAGGCTAACAGCTTTCCATATTGTCCCCCAAGGGTTTTCCTGGGGTTTACCTGGCAGCCCTGCTGGGGTCATGGACCTGAACCCACTCCCGCAGGCCCAGCCTGCCCAAATGCTGGCACGGAGCAGAACCTTTATGTCTCCCCACCCCACCCTATCCTACAGTGAGCAATGTGATTCCCTCCATCCCTGGCTTTTGGCAGGGCGCCTGGGTGCCACTCTCTTTTTGGGTGCTCCCGATTCAGAAGAGCTTAGACAGGAGGGCGGATGGCACATCTTTTTGCACAAAGGGGAAGCCAGGAGAAGAGAGTACTTTGGGCCGTAAGGCTGATCTACAAGATGTGTTTGCAACCCAACAAAAGCCTGTTACTATTGCTAATATCCTGGATAGATCGTTTTCATTCTGCTCACAAAGGACATGAGCAAATATAGACCCTTAAAACCAGCACCCAAAGAACGGCAATCCTGTACTCTCTGTGGGCCTCCCAAGGCAGTGTAACATGGGGACTGTCACTCTCAGACCACCACAGAAAACTCAGAAATTTGGCATTGGATAGTGGCCCTTGACTACCAGGGGTCTGAAAGACTCTGCAACGTCAGATGAAACTTTCCTGGCTATACATTTCACAGAACGCTCCTGAATTAAATGTGCTTTTCGCCCATAGCTTTTAGCTCCAGCCAACTCAACCCAGGCAACTCAGCCAGCTAATGTGGTTAGAACAACACACAACTATCTAATGAGAAAGCTCCAAGGATAAAACAGGATACCTAAGCTCCCTGCAATGCCTCAAGGCCCATTCCTGGTTTTCAACCTCATTGCAGGAGGACCTTGCAGACTGTTGCAGACACAGCCCTCTGCCAAAACCAGGCTCTGGTATTCTTCCAGGACAAACCCATGAAGATTTTTTTCTCAGACATGGGAGAGCAAAGTTTGTTTTCTGTCAGAGATGGTGCCTTTCCACATCACCAGCTCTGGCAGGCTACGTGCATTTCCAAGAGTCCTGGAAAGTATTTTTCCCTCCCTCAGAGCAAGTGGGCTAGTCTGTGGGGGTGGCTGCATCTCTGCAGAGGAGAAGCAGGACCTCCAGCCAACACCAAAAGCCTTGTTTGCTAATGCTGTTCTGCTGGGGATGCCTTTGACAGAGCAACACCACTTCTGTACAAGTAAACTAAGCGCTGCCGGGGACACAATTTTAGGCTATCATAAGGGACACAGAGTACACTGAATGGTTTTTCCTTCTTGTGAGTCCAATCTATCCAGAAACTATGTAGGAGTAAGACGACTAATGAGTGGGACCCCTTGTGCCATCTTGTCTCTCTGAAGTGTGTTACTGCTGCAGTTTTGGGAGAAGATGAGGGCAGAGCCAAGCTTTGAGGCCTCTGAGATGCAGGCTGGTTAGAGGTAGATGGGAAGAGACAGCAAAGACCCTGAAGTATGGGCAATGTTTGACTTCTCTGTCTCATATATTTCTGTGTACCAGCTTTGGACAGTTCTGGTACCTACTGTGGTGCCTATGCCAAGCCACTTGCTGCTGGCTGAAGAAATAAGGGAAGGGAGACCATGTCTAAGCAAACACAATACCTAAGAATGTTATGTAGTTGTTGCATTAAAAGTGATATCAGCCTAACAGCAGCAGCTAATACACACCAACTAGCTGGTGAGGAGCATGAGATCATCACTCAGCTCTGCTTCATGAACTGGATAATTTTGTTTTCTGTTTTATCTGCTATTGCTTGTGACATTTGTATGTTCATAATAAGCTGAACTCTTCCTGTTGTATTTGGTTGTACAGGACTTTGCCCTTGACTGCGTTCCCAGGAGCGCTGTAATAGGACAGCAGCTCCTGGATTTGAGACTGGCAGGGGTATATAGGTGCCTGGGCCCTACATTAATTTAGATGATGTAATGTAAGTATCTGCATGACTAAGTCTGTGGGCTTTGCAAACATGACCAGTGATGATCAATTACACTTGCCCATTAAGACAATACACTTGATTTCACTGCAAAGCAATTGCAAAAAAAAAAAATCAATTTGCTCTTGCAGTATTAGGATCTTAGTACATATCCTCAGGAGCGGCTACAGGACAATTTGTGAGATGCAGTAAACTTCCTAAGTACTGTTATGTTATCCTCCGCAGGCCCAATCTGTGGCATATTTGTAGCATGCCTGAACTGAGTCCATTAGAGATTTTTCAACAAAATCATAGTAACAGAGTTTTAGAGAAGAACCGGGCTCTTTAAGGCATTGTTTTGTTTGCATGTTAAATAGAGAGTAGTACTATTAGCTATCTATTTAAAGCACTCCATCCATTTGAAACTGCATAGAAAGCATGAGAAAGAGACGTTAAAGTAGACATCGTCTGTATGAACCCCAAACCTGAGTTTCCAAATACAGGTCAGGTCAAACATCTTTGCATATTTGTTGGGTTTGCTTCCTCTGAACCCTTGAGGTAATCAAAAGATTTAAGACTGTCTCCTGAGGAAGGCAAAAGCTTTGCTCTTATTCAAACTGTTCAAGAAACAGGGGAAGGAGTAGACTTGCTGTTCATTTTTTGCAGCAAAGAATGGGACTTCTGTTACTTTGAAACATTTGGAAAATAGATTAAAAGATTTTGCAGATGATCCAGTCATTAGAGATGCAGGAATTTTTAATTTGTAAAACTGGCCTAGTGACAATGACTCCCTCAAGACCTTGGTAGAAAGAAGCAGTTCCAGCAGCATGGTCGCGCTGCAGGCACCTTTTGGAAGCTGATGGATGCAGGGGCACTGAAGCATTGCGACAGGAGAAAGAGCCCAAATCTGCATCCGGAAAGTGAACCCTGCACAGATTGCTTCTGCACTGTATGGCAGGAGGTATTGATTTCCTCACTCATGTGGAAATTATAAAGATGTGTCATTTTTTATTTAATATCGCCCTGAAGAATCTCAAAAAGTTTTACATGCTGCAGAAGGAGTTTGTATCCTGCTAAGTGCTGATGTCAATTATGAGGGGAGAGCAAACCAGATGGAAGCTTTTCTGCTTTACTGATTTTGAGGGGTAAAGATAACACAACGCTAGACTCTTTACACCAGCCTGTGTTTATATGGTTACTCACACCAAAATTGTTTCAGCTTTATATCCTGTTACAGTAGATAACATAAAATATACAAGAACTGAAAGATGAGATGATGTTAGGTGTCTCTGTATCCGACTATGTCCCTTACTTGCTAGGCCCCAGGGACAAGTCTGATATCTTTCCTGAAATCACGAGTCCTGCATTGGCAGCTGTGTGGCTGCCTAGGCTGAAATGTGTCTCCATCCCACTTACTCCGTAATCCACTGGTCATGTAGTCTGCAGGATTCACCTAGGAGCTGGTGGGTTTGGATTTACACCAGTCAAGGAATGGGACTTCCACTTCTTTGCTGACTGCTTTAATTAATATATAATTATTCAGAACTGATTGCTGCCTTTTTCCATTTATTCCTCTTCCCCATCTTTGCTAAGGAAGCCACGAGCCAGTCATCTGCATCCCAATGTGTAATGTTTATACCAAGCACAGAGCTAACCTAGGCCTCACGAGGACACTTCCTGTAGCCCTTAACAGGAGGCTTAAATCCAAAAGACAGACGGCATTTTAGACCTTCAGTACTCTCTATTGAGCCCCACATACGCCTTAACCCTACAGCCTTCTGGTGCTACAAATCCCACTCATAGTCTTGCCTCTCCTCAGTCAATGCATAAAAATCTCGGGCACCTGCACACGCACTCCCGACTGGGTGCTGGCTATAGCACAATCCAGGTCCCTGACTGGATCCAGCCCTTCATTTTGGGTTCATACCAGCATAGCATCAATATTGACCTCCTCCTTTCCATACAGCTGATCCACATTTTTTTCCCTTGTTCTCTCTTACTTTGTACATATCAAGATCTTTTGTCATTTATTTTGAAGTCTTCCGTGAGCTTTGAGTTGGTTTGATTTTTGGTATTCCTAATGTTATTCCATTGCATTCTGAACTACAGGTAAGCAGTTTAGCAGGCCGAAATGGTCTCTGTCACTCGCTTTTTCCTATTCATCCAGTAGGTTTGAAGCCGTTTTTTCCCTTTTGCATAGCTGCAGGTTACAGACTTCCTCTATATTAAAGAAACCTTTAATGCAGCTGATTTTATGGATAAGTCCTATGAATTCATCACCACTTCTGCTTTCAAAATCAGGGAGCTTAGTTGCAAAACTATCTTAATTTCTCCCTTTATCTTAAATTGAATCCTCTTGTCACCACTTCAATTAAGGTTTTACCCCAGAACCAGATCTTCCATAAAGCACACATTGCAAAAACAAGTTTAAAATTACATCAGTTGCTGATGTTTAAATTACTATTTGGAGAAGAACTTGTCATCTCTCACAGTCAGAAATAATATGCTCTACTGCTACTAAGGAAACAGGAAATGCACATTTTCAATATGTACCTAGAAAGTTTGTGGGCACAAGGAGGCGTAAAGCAGCTCAGGTAGCTAACGTTTTGAGATGACATCTGTATATGTCTGCCATTACAGAATGGACATGTAGTAAAGAACAGTCAAGAAACAGGGAGAGCTGGCACAACAGGATCAACAAAGAACAGAGACGGGGAGCAAAAGAGGCTAATCAAGAACAGACAGAAACCACAAAGGAATTTGTTGCGAAAGAATCATGTCCTTTTTTGGATTCCAAAAAGTTACATTCCACCACAGTGATTCCAAATTATCAGAGCTATTTTACCTTTTAGATACAATTACCAAGATTTGTGTTCCTCTGCAAAACTGAGTTAGGTAGTCTTTGCCAGCGTTACCCAAGCAGGTCATCTTTTAAGGCAGTTGGACCTAGATGGTTTCTTGTCTAGCCACATATTCCTTCCTTATTTTTTGCAATTTTATCACATTAGTGATACAGACTGCCTGCATACTTTCTTTTTCTAGAATGGTACATATCCCCTCAAATGAGTATTTCAGTCTCAATTTCTGTTTCATTGTTTGTATGTGTAGTCACATCCTTATCTTAGTTTTATCAGAGGAAAGCACTCAATGCCGTGCTTTCATTTAAAGAAGATAAAAGATATATTTTGTAAGCACAATTTTCAAAACATTATCTGTTTACCCATGTTCAAGAAGCAGTGTTAGTTTTCAACCACCTGAAGTCAGTAGAAGATATGAAAGGAAAATAAACCAGGTGTGTAACATCAGCTGTGTGGAAGGTGTGAACACCAAGGGCAGTTTCACTGACCTCAGTGGAGCTGGGGCCAAATGAGGCTCTGCTTTTGGAGGTGGACTTGGGATGGAGATCTGTGAAGTATGTGTGTAATGCAGATGAGTGTAGTGGGTAGACAAAGAATTGTATGCTTTAAAATGTGTTTTGCCTCTCTTCTCTGAATGAGAGTTTGTAAGTTTCCAGAGCTGAGGAGGTGGTAATTCAGTAGTTATTCTTCCCTCATGATTGTCTTTCTCAGTAATCGTACAACTCTTACTTCCATCAAATCCCAAATAGAACAATTATTTAAGATTATAAATCATCAAGCAGGAGTCAGACAATGGGTATATACCTCTGAAGAAGTGTATTTTCTTGTAAAAATTAGTATGATGAATTGTGTTGCATTGGAACAATAATGAATACCAGGAGAGAATGGTAAATCAAACAGTTTTTTTTTAACAAAGGGCATGCTTTTCATCACTGCTGAACTGTACCTGCTATTGACAGAAAAGAAGAGATTGTATTGACATCTGATTACAGTCGTCTAAACCAAAGTCCTCTACTTTCAGAGTCCACTGCAAATATGTTGAAAGGCACAGGGAAGAAAGACTAGAACATTACAATATACGTGTAACATGATAGAGACCTTGGCATGGCATCACTCAGAGAGCTGTAAAATACCTGCTGCAGAAGGTGTTTCCACTTAGTCCCTTCCAAATCTCTGAGAACCATTTACTTTTTGGAATTTGGCCAGTTCTGAAAAGCAGATGATAGCTAACAAGTTTGGCAGTGCCAGAGATATATGGAACTTTCAGAAAGATTGTAGTTGCCACCCCAAATGAAAAAGTATTTTTTGTTCTATGCTCACTAAAGTCATGTCAACAGTCTTATTTTGGCTTACATCCATACACGGTATCTTTTAAAGACTCTTTTAGAGTCCTCCCTCAAAAACTAAAAAGCTTCCAGATTGAATTATCTCTTGACTGTGAGTAAAGAACACAGATATTAAAGAAAGAAAAAAGAAAAAAGACAATTTATGTATGCAAGATGGAAGATGACTGAGACAAGGAGGTGATGTTGACGTGGACAATACGAATGTTTTCAAAGCTCTTCCCTGTGATGCTGCTCCATCAGACTGAAAACTGTAGCACCAATCAGCTCAGTCACCCAGGGCAAGGATCAAGGTTTGGTTCAGGATGTCCAGGAACGGTATATGCAGGCAATAGACTTTTGGAACATAACAGAGAAGCAGTTATTCCCAGTATGTGTTAAACATGGCCTTCAGCCCTAGCTGATGTCCCACTGAGCATACCAATGGACATCCATATTCAAGAGTGGATCAACACTAACCAGTGAATGTGACTGATAGCAGAGTCCTCCCATCCTTACACTATGCTCCTCTCCTTTTCTCTGCCCTTCCCTTCCCTCTCCTCTTGTTCTGTTTCTGGCCCTGCCATTTGGGAAGGAGGAGGTGCAAAGTGGGAGAGGAAAAGAATTCCCTTAGCACAGGGCCAAGGACCAGAGGGGAGAAGGCACAGCTCTTCTGAATTCCACTCTGCTCCTGGACCCATGAGAAGCCAGCTCCACACAGGAGTACAGTGTTCATTCCTGCCAAAGCTCTGCCTCTGAACAACATAATTATCAGTTCTCAAGTATTTCAGCAAGAACTTCACCGTGATATCATTCCTCATTCCTACCCTCATCCTTTCCTTCCCAAGCCAAAAGACAAAATAACATTAAACTACAAACATTAGCACAGTGTATAATCACATATAAATACCATCATCCTAGTAATGAAATTAATTTTGTTTCTGAGCCTGCAGACCCCACACTGCTATAAGAAATGGCAAAGGTTTTCCTCAGACATCACTGCTTCTGTCATGAAAGTGTAGGATTAATTGCATTAATTCTTGTCCTGAAATATTCTGGGGTTGGTCTTTTCAATCTGCCTGAGAACTTCTCAGGCAAATATGCAAACATTGCTGGGACATTATCAAGTGCAGATGCAGAGGCGTAAAAAGCACTGTTTAAATAAAGAAGTATTTATTTTGCTCTGGTTGCCAAAGCAGATGGCACCACAAAACTGAAGTAGGTTCAGCAAGTATTTCCCATCATAAATTGTGAGACCACAACAATGGTTTGCTTTCCAAGCACCATGCAACGCATTCAGCTGCTTACATGGTATTAAGCAGAGTGCAGATTGGGAAAGGATGGTCAGAAAATCTAGAAAGATACCTCTGGCATGAGTCCAGGGTTTAAAATCTTTATGAGGAATATGTTTTAATCTTGAAAGGTCATTGACATACTTGTTTTCCAGCTGGACTGGTTTTACTCTGCCAAAGCATGTATAAGAGTTATTTGTCTAAGATAGCCTTGTTTCTTAATTTCCAAGGACTATTACTTTTAGCAAGTCTTTTTTTTTTTTTTTTTTTTTGTATTTCTAAAAATGTTATCACTGTTTTTCATTTAGAACAGTAAATGAGCAAGCCTTTCTTTGACATAGGTGGCATCAAATATTATTTTTTTTTAACAGAGTAATTTGTAAAATAGCAGATGAAGATTACTTGATTTCCAGTGCTGGAAAATAATGCTTTTAGAAAGTACTCAAGAGTCAAAACTGAATACGAGTTTCCAATGCCGTACTATGGAAAATAAAGTTAATCAGAGTATTCTGGATAAAAAAAAAGAGTTGGCACTGGAACAGGCAATACCAGACTATAATTTTCCATTTTGGTGTACATAATTTGACAAAAATGTTGAAAAAAATGAAAAGATGCAGAAAAAAGTCCCAGAAAGTTCAAGGAAATACTTAAGAGACTGGAAAAGCTTAAGGTGTTTAGTTTATGAAACCCGTAATTGAGGGTCAATTATACACTGACTCCAATATAACATTATCTCATAGAACACCCCAGAATGGAAGGCACCTCAAAAGATCATCAGGTCCAACCTGGTCTATTTCCAGAGTAGCCAATATTAAAAGGCTGTTTAATAAAGCAAAAGAAGAGACATTGCATGATGAAGACGCACTTAAGATATTGAACAAACTGCCCTTGGAGCAAACTGCTCAGTAGCACGTGCCTGTCTGCATCTTCATCCATTAAATCGGAAGTGAATGCCTTTTCCAAAGATAGACTTTAGTCAGACTAGCCTCAGTGAAAGGGGGAGATTGTTGAAATCTAATCCATGCTATAACATGCATAAAGATGGAAAGATTTTAAGGCTTCCTTCTTGCCTTAAGGTACTGCGATACCAAGAGCTGGTAATCCATACGAGGCAGTGAGTGAGCGATGAGCAAGATGCACCATTGCAATTCCCCTCCTATTCAGTGGCTGCTCCACGAAGAACGAAGCGCTGGGTAGGGCCAAGGTCCCACTGAACAGCTTCCGGGCTACTCTTGGTACTGCACTGATCTGCTGGTTTTTACAGGACAGGTGAAGCTGGGCTTGGCCCTCGGAGGGCTGCCATAACACTATACCAGCTCCTGACAATTTTGGGAGGCATTAATGCGGTTAGCAGTTCTCAGTCAGGTGTATGACTCAGAGGTGATGGACTGCTTGGGTATGCTTTTAATTAGCAGCAAGGCTATATTTAAGAAAAGAGCTGTAGCTGCTGGGCCTAAGTCCAGTTGGGTGGAAAGCTAGGAACACACTAGCAAACAGTCATGCCACACTTGTAGCTCCTCACATATGCTCTCCTCCTGGTCCATTTGGAGGTGTGAGAAGGGTCTCTGTAGTCATCTCACTGCTCCTGGCAAGCTTGGTGGTGTTGGCTCAGTGGGCTGAGACATTCAGAGAGGCTATCTGAACAATACCGGCTTTCTTCAGTTTTACAAACCTGGGCTCTGGGCACTGTCAACTGCCCTCAATGATGGCTCGGTCTAACTCATTGCTCCCTGAAAACTGAAGAGGTGAAAGAATTCTTGAGGCTTCCCTTTGAAGGGAGGGCTGGAGACCAGCCAGACCTGAAAGCTAATTCGTATGTATTGTGTGAAACACTAGGTTTGGGCTTTCCAGCAGGGTAAGCAGTACTGCTAAGATTCAAGAAGAAAAAGTAGAATATATAACCCCAAGAGTCCTTTTCTGCTCTAGAAGAAATGGTCAGAGGCAAACACGGCTGGAGCAAGAATGGAGACCTTTGGGCTGCTTCCAGAAGCGATATTGGGCTGTTCTGCAAGAAGAACCTACCCAAATCCTGGTATTAGACCTTGATTAAAGCAACGAAGAGATGTGTCTGCCCTCTCATGGATTTGCAATGTCAGTGGTGACAACAAATATGTTAATGACCCTATTGAGTATTATTTCTCAGTGATATGAAAGTGCTAAATTCTACCAAATTCTGCTTTCAGAATCATACAAGCAGGTCACAGGAGTTGATGCCTGGATGTGTACGCATTGTTCTGTGTTTTGTGCTTTAGGGGAAATCACCTAGCCTTTGTCGATAGACAAGGTGGTACTCCAGGGCTTATGTGAGCAGGAGAGGTTGGCATTTCTCTAAGGAGCTTGCATATCGTGTTCAGTATCTCAGTTATTTAAGACAAAAGGCGTACATATCTCTGCTTGTGAACAGATACGTTTCTTCTGCCTTTGGGGAAAGAATGATTAGCAGCATAGCAAAAATCATTAGAGGTGCGTGCTGGCAAATGCCTGACAAATGTAGTAATTCAAAGGAGGGGTTGCTTCCCTCCCCCGCCAGAATGGGAAGCAGGCTGAGGGGAGGCACCCTCTTGAAGGAAGTGGGGAGGCGAATCGGTGCAGGAAGGCAACAACACTTGAGTCCTCCTTGCCTAAATCCCATGACAAGTGCGAGCATCCCAGAGGGCTGGTACCATGGCAGGCTGGTGGAGGCAAGGAGATGTGTTTGCCACACTCCTTATGAGATGGGCTAAAGAGATGTGGAGAGAGTTTTGCAATCTGATTATGTGTTGCAGATTTAAAGGGCTGTATTATCAGGCGGAATATTGTGAAGGCATGAAAGCCTTTTCTGTTCTGCGAAACACAGTATTAGGAAAGTTAGTCGGTAGCTCCTTTTCATTATTAGTTTCCATAACATCGTTACTTTATGTCAAAATATTTTATGCCATTTTTATTATTTTGGCATAGTTGGACCTTACCTTCAAAATTTACAATATTATTTCAGGTATATTCTTCATAAGCTTTTTTCTGTCTGGGTCCATACTCAATAACACGGCGCAGTACTCAGGAAGGGCTATTTGCATGTACTTTTAAACATACTAATTCAAAACTACAAACACAATCAGGTAACATGAGCTGTGGCTAGTCAGGATTTCGGATTCCTCATTCTACTGTGGTTTCTGCCGTTAATGCCCAGACTTTTGGATAACGGCTTCTCAGGGCATGGCTCCCTGGGGGGTGTCCAGGCATGACGTGGCAGCGGGGGACCATCCCACCCCCCGGCCAGGAGCAGGGCAGCCAGGGGGGCACCAGGGCAGCCCCAGCTCCGGGGAATCGGGCATCTCCCTGGGGAAGGGGACGGGCCGGGGCTGGGCCCAGGTGACGTTCCACGGGTGGGGGTCTGGGTCAGGATCAGCAGGGCCCATGGCCAGGCTGGGCTGCACCGCAGCCGGGTCCGTGGCTCTGCCAGGGATCCAGCGCTAAAGTCTTGGCTTCAGAGCAGCTCCCATGGGATGGGGTGGGCGCTGGCCATGCCCACCTGCCCCTCAGCAAGGGGTGTCCTCACACTTCCCACAGACAGCCATGGAGTCAGAGGTGCTGGGCGTGAGGTGCCCTGGCCATGGAGAGGGCCTGGGCGATGTCCCGGGGTAGGGTGGACGATAGATCCATAGCCGGGGTCAGTGAGTGGGGGGAGTCACTAGAGGGTCCAGGGCAGGCAGGGGGGACAGGGGAGTCAGGCCACCCCTGGAGAGCTCTGGGGGCATGAGGGCAGTTGGGGTTGTCCCCCAAGGGGCATCAGGGCTGGGCAGGGGGGTTCAGGTGCCACTGAGGAGGTCGGGACCAGGGGTGGCCGAGGGCTCGGGGCTGTGCTGAGAGCGGGCGCTGTGGGAGCCTCGGGGCAGGCCTGCAGCTCTCAGCGGGGAGGGTCGGCGGGGCCGGGCCCATGGTGCTCAGCGCAGGGCTTAGGTCGGCCCGAGCCGGCTGTGGGGCACAGAGGGCTCCCCGTGGCCGGACAGGGCAGGGCATGGCCTCACCGGACAGGGCCCGTCCCACTGCCCCAGCCAGGGAGTGGCAGCCCGTGGTGACCGCGACCAGGGTCAGACACAGCCCAGTGATCGCCAGGGAGGTCCATGGCGACGAGGCAGGTCCAAGGTCAAGCTGGGAAGTCAAGTGGGCAGGTCAGGGACAGGGTCCAGCTCCGGATCAGCAGCCCACGGCCCCGCGCCAGCTGGGCTGCCAGGCAGCGGGCGCTGTGGCTCCAGCAAAGGCAAAGCTCCGGAACCTCAGCTTAAAAGCAGATCGCACAGGGCAGAAAGGGACACCCGCCACGGCTTCCCCACCGCACCGCGCTGACTGGGAGCCTCTCCCGACATCTCCAGCGGGAAGGGGGCCGCCCTCGGCTGCTCTGTTTGTAAGCTGGCCCCGAGCCCCGGCAGCCAAACCGCCGTGAGGGGAGGATGCATTCAGGGCCCATACATGGCTTTTCTCGAGGCCGAGTTCACTTGGATGGCAGACTAATGCCTTTTTTTCAGCATTGTGATGTTTTTCTTCAGTGTTTCTGCTTATCTGTAGCACTTACATCACAACATTTCTGTGAGTACCCTCTTTCCCTGTTTCTCAGCCTCCTTCCTTTTTCACTTGTGCAGCAATCATTTCATTTGTATCTGTCATCTTTCAAAGCATTGAACTCTTCTGTCCGTGGCACCCAAGCGCCGTAATGCTACTTCTTCCAGTAACACTATCACTATTCTGTAGTACAGGCTAATTCTAATAGTGGCTGGGTTTGATGAGTTCGCTCTACAAAAAACAGGATGTCTTCATTGAGCCCATCACTTCATCAATGTCTATTCAAAAGTTCTCAGGAAAGCACAATGACCTTGAATTTCACCCTGGCTTTCAGCATGGATCAAACGTAGGACTTGTCCTGCCATTTTAACTTCACTGTATTTTAGTGGTTTGTGTTTCGTAGTTTTATGTGGATGCAACCATTTTGGCTTTCTGCCACCCGCTGCAAATCTAGGCAGAGTGTGCCAACAAAAACAATACACTTAACGATAGCAAATGTCTTTAATCCAAGTATGTTTGCTGGTGTCCGGGGTCAACAGCACAAACTACAGAGTCTGATGCTGGATCATCCAAAAGTGAACCAGTTGTTCAAAATCCCACCCATTCTTAGGCTAATATTTAAAAAGTGTTCATGTAAATTAATGTGCATGAATAGCTAGTTTGCCCATTAAAGAACTAACATAAAATGCTTTAACATGTAACCAAGCCTGACTCATACCCACGTAGATATTAAATGCATACATACATGAATATAAATATTCAGATATACATGAATATAAATATTCATGTATATTCTTAAACACACGTATACCTAGCTTGTATGAAGTTAGTGTAAATCCCGAACTGGGTCACCCACTGTATCCATATATTCTCAAAACTATTCTCCTGATGATGAGTGTCTGAAGTTTCTCTTTCTGTCCTACAGAAGTATAATAACTCTACTATTAATAATAGGATTATACTATAGTATGTAACACTAATATTATAATCATATTATTGTATTGTGACTGCAGTGCTCAATAAAAAGCACCAAATTTGGAATGAGCATAAGACTCTGAGATTGCCTTCTCTAACTGTGCATGTCACCCAGCACTTTGTGAATAACAAGGTGAGCCACAAACATCTCAAATCGCAACTGCTTCATACCACTATAACCAGATGTTGTCCTTTTGCTACAGCAAAGTGTGAAATTGTCTTTTCCCTCAACTTTCCCATTTCTGGTGATTTCATTGCTCCTTGGAAATTCCTCTCCAGGTGGTCCTCCTTCAACCTGCTATCCTGTTTACTCAGAGTTTCTCAGGTGCATGCATCTGGAAGAGACAGCAGGATTTGGCACTCAGCTGGAATGTACCCTTCCTACTTTCAACACCATTGCATAATTCTCTTCCAGTTCTCAGGAACCCGTTTTGTGTTTGTGTTACTGGCCCAGCCATATTGCCACACAGCTCACATCTTGCCTGCGTTGAATAGTGATGTCTCCAGGCTTTTGATTTCTTCACCACTTTACACAATGCTTTTACTTTTTCAATTTCTCCAGAAGTCTTGAGTCACATATTCAGTCAGTCTCTGTAGCTTCTAGTTTTCTTCATGGTTGTTTGGGCTTCTCTTAACTTCCTCCATAGTGTTAAGGATCGATTTTCATTGTCCACCCACTCTGCAGAGGGATATCTTTGGCATTACTAGTTATTTATCTGGCACATTGTCTCCATGTTACCATTGCTACTTCCTTTGCAGAGGTCTCCTTTTCCTTATCCAGATAACATCTGGATTAATTTGCATTTTGTCTGTTTTCTATTTATTTATTTATTTTACCGTAGCTTTCCCCACAACTAATTCAGTTTAGCCAAGTGTGTGTGTCTTCATGAGGGAAACATATTGTCAGCAGTCAGATCTATGTCAGCCAACATACCAGCCTTGAGAACTCCTCCAGCTAGTAGCTTACAACAATTAACAGAGGCTGAAGTAGAAATTACAAACTGGAGGCTACAGCTTGCCTGTATAAACATTCTTGCCCTGTTGCAAAGGTGTCAGCTGGGCTTAAAAACTGGCATTGGACTGATTGAAAAAGACAGTTATCAGTAGTCATAGATATACTACATGTTACTGGCACAGTGTTCAATTAAACAGAGCCAGCAATACATCACGTGATCAGTTAGTGTATTTGTGGAGTTTTGGGAAAATGGTTCAACACAGGCCTGTAGCAATGTTTTCGCTTTCCCAACTTTGTATTTAAACACTCCTTAAGCTTCCAGATGTTTTCCAACTTTTGTCTGTTCAGTAACAGAGAAAAGAAGTTTTGTTATAATGGAAGATGCCATTAACAGGTTAACTTTCAACTTTGCCTTGAACTTCTTAAATGACTGATTAACTTACTTTCCGACAGTTTATAGAAGAAATGAGGGTTGTAAACAGGACTGCTTACTTCTTTCTTATCACTTAAGTATCTGTTTAATTTATTCATCACTCACACACTTAGCTGCCTAGAAACAACAGGGTGAAGCAGGGTGAAGTGCTTGTAACCATGAATTCCACAAAGTCATGCACTAGACAAGAATCGGGATAAAGGCCGAGAAACCACCAAATCCTCCTTGAGCCCTAAAAGCAGCCTACAGTTCAAGTGGTGCCTACAGGCACTTTCCACTAAAGTAAGTGGCTTTCAGTGTCCCATGGGCATGACACTCATGAGTGAATGTGTACTGGATGGGACCTTTGTGTACCCTCATCTAAAAGTAAGAAGTTTTGCAGTTTCTCTTCCTAGCATGACACCAGTTTAAAACAGCGAGGTCTATCTGACGAGGCACCACTGCCTTTGGCCCATGTCCCTAAGAACCAGGCAGCCTTGTCCTCACTGAGCCTGGGTATCTCCTCACCGGCCATGTTGGTAAGGCACACCGCTATGCATAGCAAAAGGCAGAGCAGGGAGCGTCGGGACAGCGTTTGCATCCAGTCACCTTTGCTTTTCCAACCCAAAGGAGATTCTCAGTTTTTTTGGATCAGTGAGGAGAGCACTCGGGGCAAGTCCAGAACAACGCCTGAATTCAGCATCCGATGCAAAGCAGAGCTTCTCTGAGCACTCAGCCCACATCACTGCCAGTGGGCTGGTCAAAAAAAAAAAAAAAAAGGTATCTAATGACGTCTTTTCTCAGTCTCCTCTGTGGACTAAAACAGCCTTTGACAAACAAACCCCAAAACCCCACCATTTTGTATGGCAGAGATAAAACAACAAAAAAAAATAATATTAGTTCTCAGGAATCTGCTTCAAAGATGCACCCGTTTCTGTATTGTCCTCTAAACACTTTCAAATTTAGCAAAAAGATGTATGAAGGATTATATGAAGGTTGACCTTTGGCATAAGAAAAATATGTTACTATATTATTTGACAGCAAGGAAAAAATTGCTTCCTGTCTGTGTAATATTGTCCTCATCATTAAAACAACCTAATATATTATAGTGCTGCTCTGTAGCAAAACCACTTTCCCTGTCTCTCAAGCTGGGTGTGTTAATAAAAAGCTTTCTGTTTGCCCTTGATGTGTGGGATGTGAGCCTACTAATTACTCTGAAAAGAAATTCCTTCTTGTAGTACAATTCTCTGGTCTGTATAATCATACTTTTGGGTCCTACCTCTCAGCACTGAGCCAAAGGCTGGTTAAAGTGGAATTACCACGTGATGGTTTAATAGGACAGTCTCAGTAAAACTTTTGCTCTTTATGTGGAATGTCAGTGATGTTTTAGCATCCTTGATTACCCCTCTTTGCGCTCTGAAAAGTCTACAGAAAAACTCCAGTGCTGAAGTTCAGTGCAGTGTTTATCACAGCTGTGATGGGGAGAAGCAACACTAGAGACACCCAAAGGGGAAAAAAAATGGACTACTCTCATTGTCAAAAGTGATGGTGTATGCGCAATATCCAGGGTGATCTCATGTCAGCAAATGGCGTACAGTAACACCAAAGAGAAGAAACACATGCTCCTTCTACAGAGAGCAGGGCAAAAGGACCAGAGGATGAGGAGAGGCATGAATAAAGCTGGAAGCTGGCATCTTAAAAGAGTGAAGGCCGCACATGTCTGCAAAACCATGTGTAGGTCCCACACCAGTAATGGTAGTATATTCAGGGACTAGAAGTAGAATAGCTGTTTCAGTGTGGTGCTGTCAGTGCCTACTACTTCAAAGATGACATTTTATTAAATCATTTATATTCTTTGAGGATTTTTCATGGCATGAGGTGGCAGGAGCTTGGTCAGTGGTGGGACAGATGTTTCTGCGCTATGTTCATCGTGCAGAGCAGGTATACCATAAAAAGCAGTAAATTTTCTAGACCGACCAAAGAAGAAGTCTCAATGGGGACTACCCAAGGTTCATTCTGCTGACTGCTGCAGCTGCATCACTGCTCAGGGACCACTGGCTGTTTCTGTTGTTGCTCTAGATTTGCTATTCTTCAGATACATCCACAGGCACTGCCTCTAAGAGGCTAGTGCTTTAGAGCTACTTGTATGGTGGCTAGTTATGGCTGAATTAATTTCACAGCCTTTTAAGAATTTATTTTTCAACTGTTCTGTGATCCTTCTAAAATGTTATGGTAATCTGTTAAATAGCGCTGTACAGTTTGGACTCTGAACTTATTTTGCTAGATGCAATGGTTGTAAGTTTCCAATTAACTAAAAATTAAGCATTAACAGGAATACCTTAATTGGGGAAAAAAAAAAAGAAAACGTTTTAATTAATTTTTACAATTAGAAATTAGTAAGTAAGTACCAGTAATTAGCTCCCATAAAGTTGTACCTTGTCTTTCTTCCTAAACATTTGTAATGCCTAAGGCCTTTCTTAAATCATTCAAGCATGACAATTTCTTTCAGCTACATTAACTTTCTGTAGCAAGTGTTACTGAACTTGTTCGAGTATAATTTGCTTATGTTATGCCTTTTTGCTTACTCACATGACTAAAGTACTTTTCTCTCCACGCAGTGGCATTACTAAGTCCCTGGGTTACAAAGAAACATGCTAGGAATACAGATTATAGCTTTCATATTTTGTTTCTGTGGGCTGGGAGCCGCTATTGCTGCTACTGCATCAAATGAGTGGAAAGTCACTAGTCGAGCATCATCTGTTATCACTGCAACCTGGGTTTTCCAGGGTCTTTGGATGAACTGTGCCGGCAACGCACTGGGTGCTTTTCACTGCAGACCTCACCTTACTATCTTCAAAGTAGAAGGTAAGTAACTGTAATTTAACTGGAACGTATGGAGAGCTATGCGTATTGCGAGATGTGAGCCTGAGGAGAAAAAGATTATTTTGGCTTGTGCAAGAGATTACGATTAAAGCATTGTGATGAATATAAGTAAAGGATGTTGTAGGCAGAATATCGGAAACAACTTTGTAGGAATGATATGTGTTCCAAGAAAGACAGTAAGCTCTACTCTGTGGTTGGTAATATGCGATAAGTGTATTGGACAAAGTTCCAGTAAATACATTATCAGTAACAAACCACTGTTAGCAGAGAGATGGACTAAACTGTCTTCCAGCTCTAATTTCCATGCAAAAATAAGCATCCTGCTTGCTGGATGGGGAGAGGAGGAAAGATACGACAGCTATCGGTACTCTTTTTAGTATCTAAGGAAATTAGATAGCAAAGAACCGTGTCCATGAATACTATGAAAATATTCATATGCTGGGAATTAAGTGCACATGTATATACTTGCTGTATCACAGGCTAATATTTTAACTTTAAAGATCAAAGGAGTGCCGTTTCAGAATGTCCATTTTATGGAAAGCTTTGGATTTGGAAGCCATCTACCAGAGCGTCTAAACAAGCGGGGTCTTCTTGCCTTGTATCAGGAACAGATTTTCTCAGAGGCAGGGGCAAACTAAACGTTTACTATGCAAGGTATTTTCTGGTTTGCTCTGTGTGTAAAGCAGTAAATGAAGAGGTTTGTTTTCTGTTTGTCGTTAAGCCAGGGTATGCAAGATAGTGTTTTCAGTGAAACTGTGCGTAAGCACTCACGAGGGCCAGGGCAGAGGGACTGCTCTCTCCTGGATGCGGGCAGCACACAAACAAGATGGACTCCATCTAGAGCAGGAAAAAATGGGCTCAGACACTGTTTTTTAAGGGAACCAGAAAAGAAATCCAGGCTAGACAGAACCAGTCTTCCAAAGCTGTCATGAAACCAGAAAGAAACACAATTATAAAATGCAAACAGCCAGCGGCTGAATGAGATATAAAATGTACTGTTGCATGGTTGTTACCATACTACATAAATAGGGTCATACACATACCTCGCGCACACACGGAAACACTGAAATGTGGGGATTTTACAGATCTATACCTTTTCTTGTCTGTCATGCCCCTGCCACATCAGACTGCATGCTGGGACGTACAAATCGACTCTTACACATACAGAGGACTTTGAGATAAAACTCATCATCGTTTTTGTGCACATTTTATCATGCCCTGCTCCATTACAAATCGCATGTGAGGCATGTGAATGGATAAGAATAGTTTTACTTCTTTTAAAGAATGCTGTTCATCAAAAATTATTTAAAAGGCATAGAAGCTCACACATATGCTTTAAAAGCAAATATTCCATCTCTGCAAATCACCATTTATGTATTATTTCTGCCAAGATTTAAGGAAAAAAATCAACACTTCTCAGGCACATATGATCAAATTTGTTTATAGCAATGTAAAGTACTTCAGTAACTAGAAACTACCATTATTGCTATTATTAGTAGTACCAAAGCTGCTTTCAGAATAATCAGCTTTAATCTATTTGCTGCTTTGTATTGTTACTATTATTTTGATCAATGTCAGATTGAAACTTGAATGACCAAAATACATTATGTGTGCATCCTTTAAATATGCACTTAAGCATCTGAGTAAGATTTTGCTTATTTGCTGTTTAGAGTAACACAGACAAAGAAATGCACAAGAAATTAAAGTAACATGCTCTTGTTAAAGTAAGAGAGTAGCAAGCTGCTGTACTGACATTTAGGAAGTCTAATTTTAACCTGCCAGCGCAGACACCAGCAAAGGGTAATGTTACATGTAGCATAAACACTACTGGGAAAGGCTGAGGTATTTTGTTTGTAAAACTTGCTAAACATAAACTCCTGGTAATCCAAGGAAAACAAGAGTTCAACAGGGCGAGAGCTTTGCACTCTCACTACGTCCTACATTGTAAAACAATAAAACACTCAGATTAAAGTAATGTACTCCTACCGCTGTCCTCAGAACTTCAATATATCCTCATTATTGGTGTACTGACGTCAGGGTGGGCTGCAATTTAACTTTTTCTTCTGCACATTTATCACTTTATGGAGTCTATTTGCAATTTGTCATATAGCTAAAGACAACTCTGTTACACAAGCTCCTCAGTCCATTCCTACCTATTAATCTTTAGGTTCCCTCCCAGAAAGTATTAGCAGTAAATGACATAAGTCACTTCTACTCCAAAGCAGATGCGCTTGATTGTTAAAATTTTGGTTCTACTTTTGGGGGAATTTTGCTTCTACATAAGCTCTATGAAGTTTTAAGGTTTGGGGTTTTGGGTTTTGTTTTTTTTTTTTTTTTCTCCCCTATTTAAATCACAATAAACCAAAACCAGACTCCAGAGGTCTTTCTTTGAGCAGGATTACCCTGCGGTCATTCGCAATATTTAGGTGTATACCAGAACTGACTTCCAGGTAAAGGACTAGTTGTGCTGACAGGAGCATAGCCAAGGCAATAAGAGCTCAGCTTCTGCAGCCCAGCCCGCCTACAGATCCTGAGGGGTTCATATTTCTGGAAGTCTGGGTTAGCAGAGCCACACTGCTATCAGTATCCAAGGTGGCTGGGCTGTTGCCAAATGTACGTGTACATTCACACATACAACCACAGTCTACTCCACTGCACTGATAGAAACATTCACAGTAAAGATCCTGGAGGACTATGACGTATTTAGTGTGGCAAAAATAGTAATATTGTAGCTACCATTATTTAAGGCAAAGTTGGTGGGAAGAAGCAATATCTTTTATTAAATCATCTGCTTTGGGTGAAGTATGCAACAAAGTCATTCATGAGCTCGGACGTGAATCCAGTGAGCTTCCAACTAAATTTTATCTGGGACCTTTGTCTCTTCCATTAACCTGATTAAGATTATCAGTGCACCAGGTGTACTCATGGAAATGACATGATCAAAACCGAGGGACTATTACACACAGGCATAAACTCGCATAGTCAATAAATGCCAGAAATTAAAACTAGCAGAGAGACAATATTGTTTAACAAACCCACTAACCTTTGACTAAACTCTTGGTCCTTATCAGTAAGAAAGACACATGAAAACCCTTCAAAGACCAAGCCGGTGAACTAAAGCTTCTGACGCTGCTGGAGTCAGAGCTGTCATGGACTCCAGAAAGACCTGGAGTTTTTATGGCAGAGTTTCCACCCACGCTATTTCCTGATAAATCCTCAGTGCTCCACAGGCAGTAGTTACCTCTCTTCTCATTCCTCTCATGTTTATTATCCTGAATTCTTACAATCTTAGTGTCATCCAGCTTTGACAAGAACTAGCTTTTAGTTGCCTAGCACTGCTTAGATACTTTATTTAAGTATTTTGCTTTTGGTGATGCCACGGAGAGCTGTTCCCTTCACATAAAACACAGGGATGTAACCAGCAAATGGAATTGCACCCACATCCCTTTGCTATGACACTTCCCTAGTCTGTCAGGGCAGCGACTAGGCTTCTTCAAACAATTAGTTCAGCATTTGGCATGCCTAGCCTGCAGCGCTGTCTCGTGACTCCTCTGCACTCTCTGGTTTTCCGTGCCGTGCATTCAGGGAGGTGTACCAGCAAGTAGAAGAAATGCGCCGCCTTGAACCCTTGCTCGTTTGAGCCTCAGATCTTCTGCTGGCATCTCCTAGTCTTGCCACAGCCTGTTTTGATGGAGCCAGGTGTGGCAAGTAGCGCTACCCTGATGGCAGCCAATATGGAAAGGCCACCGCCCAGGTGTTCGGGGTCACAGAACAGATTCAGAGCTGCCGTTTCACGAAGCTGCCGCTGTCACGCAGCTAAGCGGTGGGAGGAAGCTGAAAGAAGGCACCCGCTATTGCAGCAGCTGCACCTGGAGCTGCCTTGCTTAGTTGAGCACTGTTTGAGTTTGTCTGGCCGCGGAGAGCAATTCCAGCCGCGCTTGGGGGCCACACTAGCAACTTTCTCACAGGGCTCAACCTAGCGCAGGAAAGGACACAGGAGAGTTTCCCTTGTTAGACACAAACTTCCTGCCAGGGAAAACACCCTATCTGTTCGATTGCTGCCAGTCGACAACCAGCCAGCCAGATATCTGCATGGGAGCCAAAGCCGGGCTTCTCCTGAGCCTAGGAGGAGGGAATTTGGTGCTAAATCCCCCCCAGCGGCCAATGCCCCTGCGCTGTACTCATCGCAGGTGGGGTTGCGCGGGGGCCAGATCCCCATTCCCTGCCCGTTGCCCAGTGCCTATTCCCTACCCGGTGCCCATTGCCCGGTGCCCATTCCCTGCCTGTTGCCCGGTGCCTATTCCCTGCCCGGTGCCCGGTGCCCAGTGCCCATTCCCTGCCTGGTGCCCAGTGCCTATTCCCTGCCCGGTGCCAGTTGCCTGGTGCCCATTCCCTGCCTGGTGCCCGGTGCCCGGTGCCCATTCCCTGCCTGGTGCCCAGTGCCTATTCCCTGCCCGGCACCAGTTGCCCGGTGCCCATTCTCTGCCCATTGCCTGGTGCCCATTCCCTGCCTGGTGCCCATTGCCCAGTGCCCATTCCCTGCCTGGTGCCCATTGCCCAGTGCCCATTCCCTGCCTGGTGCCCATTGCCCAGTGCCCATTCCCTGCCCGTTGCCCGGTGGCCGGTGCCATTCCCTGCCCATTGCCTGGTGCCCATTCCCTTCCCGGTGCCCGGTGCCCATTCCCTGCCCGTTGCCCAGTGCCCATTCCCTGCCCGTTGCCTGGTGCCCATTCCCTGCCTGATGCCCATTGCCCAGTGCCCATTCCCTGCCTGGTGCCCATTGCCCGGTGCCCATTCCCTGCCCGTTGCCCGGTGGCCGGTGCCATTCCCTGCCCATTGCCTGGTGCCCATTCCCTTCCCGGTGGCTGGTGCCATTCCCTGCCTGGTGCCCGGTGCCCATTCCCTGCCCGTTGCCCAGTGCCCATTCCCTGCCCGTTGCCTGGTGCCCATTCCCTGCCTGATGCCCATTGCCCAGTGCCCATTCCCTGCCTGGTGCCCATTGCCCGGTGCCCATTCCCTGCCCGTTGCCCGGTGGCCGGTGCCATTCCCTGCCCATTGCCTGGTGCCCATTCCCTTCCCGGTGGCTGGTGCCATTCCCTGCCTGGTGCCCGGTGCCCATTCCCTGCCCGTTGCCCGGTGCCCATTCCCTGCCCGGTGCCCGTTGCCCGGTGCCCGTTGCCCGGTGCCCGGTGCCGGGTGCCCGCTGCCCGCTGCCCGCGGGGGGCGGGCGCGCTCCTCTCTCCATGGTGCTGCAGGCGCGGACCCCGGGAAGCGCCGGCCGTGGCCGGGGGCGGCTGCGGCGCCGCGATGGGTGCGGGGGCAAGAAGGTCCCCCTCGTCCTGGAAAAGGCGGCGGACCTCGGCCCCCGGCTTCCCCCCGGTGAATGGCCACCGCAGAGGAGCGGTTTCGGTCCGACGGAGGCACGTCCGACGGAGCATGCTTTCGGGGAGGTCAGAAAGGGAGAGGGTCGGGCCGTCAGCCAGGGGTGGGTGGCGGCAGCCGTCAGCAGGAAGGGTTAGAAATCCATCAGGGAGGTTTTCTCCGGGCTAATGGTCAGACACGCAGGACTCTGCTGAGGGACAGTCCAGGTCGTCAAAGGGACTGTCCGATATTGAGGTTAGAACTGTGTCTGTGTCTAAGAACTTTCCTGTAGCAAGCAAATCCGTCTAGGAAAAGGGCTAACAGAAAGGAGTCATGACTCCTTTCATGGTTGATCTGTGTTCCATAGACTGAGCCACTCCTCCATTAAGTTCTTCTGCCCAATGAGTACAGTATTAATTTGCCAATTTAGAAAAACAAATTCAAAACAACATTGGTGAAGTTGTATCAATATAAAAAGAAATATACACTGGGAACAGTAGCGCAAATTTGGGAACAGTGACTATGAAACACAGTCAGAATTCCTCTCAGAGTTTTATGGCTTAATTCCAAAGTACTCTCCATTTCTCAGCAGGCGGAAGGGTCACTGTTTGGACTGATTGAAATGTTGATTCCATCACGGGGACTTTTGTGTATGCAGAAAAATAAGGTGTTTAATCTCTGTAACAAAAGGTATTCTGCTCTCACAGTTTGCCTCTCCATTGTAGCAAGCCTCTTCCCAAGCTCATGGCCTCCTTTCTGACGTTAGGTGACTAGGCCAGCTCTCCACTCAAACAATGCAGCCTGAAATACATGTTTGGTCCCTAGAGGAAGTGGGTAATGCACTAGAGGTCATGAGACATCATGATAATATGCAGCAAATGTTTTTGAAATCTGTTATATACCATAGATTATTGCCCACCCTCTCGCTTCCCTGACTTCCAAAAGTGAAAGAAGAAAGTAAATTAAACAGTTCAGCCTAGGTAGGAGTTAGTTTGAGACATAACGGGTCTTATTAGGGTGGTTCCAAGGAAGGGAAGGAATCGAGTCCCCGAAGCAGCCAGCCATGTTTGACCTAGCAGCCCCTGGCAGAACAGATATGAACTGAAGGAGCAGGCTAACTCCCAAGTGTCCCAGAGATTTTCCCCCAGGGAGCTCTAGCAGCAGCTTTCCAGTAGATCCAGAGCAAAACCCAGGACTTCCTTGTGGGTGTCAAGTTACAGAGGAAGCATCCAGACCCCAGGAGTCCCCTAAGAGGCAGGACAACTCTGTGAAACCTGGAGTTTTGGATATGAGCGCTGAAACATGGGTTACAGATTTTGAAGTGGTTCACAAAGAATCCTGCTGCCAAATTTTGTTTTCTCTCCAAGCTCTTTGTTTCCAAGATTTTAATCTATAAGCTCTGAAAATTCATTAATCTAAACCACAATGAATCACTATTTACTGCTATTTACTATTAGGACTGTCTGGCTCTGGCCAATTCCTTGAGCCAGAATAGTCCAGAGCTATGTGGCAGACTGGAAAGGGTGTGCGCCTACGGGGTGATCTGCAGCCAGAAAGATACACAAAGGGAGTCCAAGAACCGCAGAACTAGACTGCATGGGGCCAGCTGGAAAACACCAAGGGTGGAGGTTTCACAGCCAGCTGCCAGTTTTGGAGCAGAAGCTGATGGCAGGTTACAAAGTACAGACTTTGACACTGCTTTAAAAACTGCAGAGTTCCAGAAAAACATACGGCATTGTAGACCAACCCTCCTTTTTAGCTCTTCTTTACACTTGCCAATTTGACAGCATCTCTGCAATCCTTTTTGTGCTTCAGTCTGCCCACCTCTGTAACAAGGACAGAGGTTACGGTGCTGGGATCTTTTCCACTTTTGTCAAGAATTGGGCAAGAGTAATGTTGCTTCTGCTTCTCTTCAGTCGTCCTTATGGATTTTGCCTGGCAGAGGTGGTCTTCGTTTGCAGCAAATCAGTGAGGAAATCTGCAAGGTGCACAGCGCTGCTATTTGCTAGCGTGGTTCCTTGCAGATGGTGCAAGGATGGGAATGCAAAGCTTGTTATTGGGGCATTAATAACAAAGCTCTTTCATCTTCTAATACTCACGCCAGGATAGATTGCTATCTCTGCTTTGCTTTTAGCTTTCTTTGATTACTCCTACATAACAGCGGTGCTGCAAAATGAATAGGACTGAGCAGTAATTGGTATGTAGCCAATGTCTTAAAATACCTCTGTTCAAACAGGTTTTTTACCCTGGTCTGCCTTGAGAGCACTGAGGTGGGTGAGGGGAGCTTCCCTGTAGCGTGCGCTGAGGGCCAATGTACCTCTTCTAACCTTTTTAGCAGCCGTGCTACAACCAGAGCTTCATTCGAAGTTAGAGAGATACAATTAATTTCATTTTCACAAGTCCCTGCAGCAGGAGGGGAGAGGACACCAGGCAAAACCAGCCGTGGTAGGCGGATGGGTGAGAGAAGGAGACTGAAGTACAAATCATTACAGCTGATGATTTGGGAATTCACACTGCTGCGATTTAAGATTTTAAATCTCTAGCTTTCTAGCACATATGACAATTTCAGGGAGTGGTGCAAGGGGGAGGAGAGAAGCTGAGCAGCAAATAGCCTGGGAATGGGTATGGGGGAATGAGCGTAGCCAATGGTCATGAGATGAGAAAATGTACAGAAAAAAATATATGTAGATAAAAATCTCTGCTGTGGATACCAGGTGGAGTTGGCTGGGCAAGTGTGAGTCAAGTGCCAATTTGGTAGAGAAAACAAATCGCTACACAGATGATAGGGGTATTAAATCCTTCAGTGCAGGTGTTACTCTATGTCTTATGGTACTTACACATAGTTTTGCAATGTCAAGCAAGACGCCATATAACTACAGCTATTCTAATAGAGCTCTGCACATGGGATTCCTCTCCATATCCCACATGCTTCAAGTCTACAGTTTCTGGTTATCCTTACAAGCCTTCCCTGGACTGAGTGCTGTGGGAGTCTGGTGGTTTAGAGGCTGATCGATGTATCCTCTTGGGTGTTTCACTGATTCAAATGACATCAAGTGCTCAGAGCCTCTGCTGTGTTACCAGGGGTGTTACTGAGGGCTTCAGATTCCCACTTTTTCAGGGCACTTATTCCTTGACTCAGTCCTGGTGCCAGTACTGTGAGGGACCTCTGGCTGCACCCAGCAGATGTCTGCAATTGACTCAACCTTCTCTCTACAGGCAGGACACTGAAGCCCAGGGCTCCTGCATGGCTTTCATAGAATCATAGAATCATAGAATCACTTGGGTTGGAAGAGACCTTCAAGATCATCAAGTCCAACCATAAACCTACGCCCAAACCACCCCTAAACCATGTTCCTCAGTACCACGTCTACCCATCTTTTAAATACCTCCAGGAACGGCGATTCCACCACCTCCCTGGGCAGCCTGTTCCAATTCTTGATATCCCTTTTGGTAAAGAAGTTTTTCCTAATGTCCAATCTAAACCCCCCCTGGAACAACTTGAGGCCATTTCCTCTTGTCCTATTGCTTTCCTCCCCAGGGATGCATTTCCTAACACAGGAGAGAGTGTCCTAGTTCAGATGGCTGTGCCTTAAAGCAGGGCTTTGTTACGTGCAAGGGCACTTGCTTTTCTCCCTCCATGCCTCTCAGTTCATGGTCTCGTTTGCCCAGCACAACCATGCAGCAGCTCATGAACATGCTGAGCAAATGAACTTAGCATGGGGGTGAGCAGGCAGAGGTGCAGGAGGTGAGGCAGAAGCCTGGGATTTGGGCAGCTGAGAAGGGTCCCAAGCTGAACATATGAGATGGACATGCCTGACAGTGGGGTACCTGTCAAGGAAAGGGGCACTTCTGATGACATTTCACTATTGAAGTGAAGAAGCAGCACCTCCCATTTGATGGCATTCAGGATTTAGTAATGGTTTTGTGTCACTAAAATATTCCTGGGGTTTTTTTTGTTTTTTTTTTTTTTTAAACACGTGTATTTGAAACAAAATTCAAGTCACAAGGCCAAACATTCAAACCTTCATTAGTTTCATTGTTAATAATAAACCAGCAAAGTCTTTCTGTTCCAAGGGATGCTTTCTGTCGGAGAGAAATGAACAGAAAGGCATGAAACCAGGGTCAAAGGAAACAGAACAAGAGATGTGAAAGAGTCACTTGATGAGATGGCACAGCTAACAACAACACTGAGCTGACATCTACCAGAATCTGTTAGTGTAGATCATACAAACTGGCATTTAGCTAGCTGAGGTCACTCAAGAACAGGGGTGGTGGCTAAATAAGATGGACCCATAGAACAAGGTGACCTTATATCTACTTCATGCCAGGTGCAAGACTGACAGGGGATGAGTGAATGTGCTGGCCTGGAGAGAAAGCTGGAAAGCCAGAGTCTTGTTCTGTCCCTACAGTGACATTTTATGGGACACTGGGAAACACTCTTGCCTGCCTAAATATTAAAAAAGTCTAGAACTTAAACATTTATGGTCTTAATTTGGCAAAGTAGATATTGAAATTCAGGCACATGCGAAGCCGAACATTTCATTCATCTCTCACCTTAAATACAGTGTACTGGTCACCCAGACATTTGCCCTTTAAATTTCTAAAAAAGAATTTGAAACAGTTAAAAAATCAGAGGCATTAAAAACTTGTAAAGACCATGCCCAGCAGTCTACTGATGTGATCATTTTACAGTCATGTTTCTTTTTTACTGTGTTAACTTTTCTAAAGAAAATATATGTTAGTCTGGAGGTAATTAACCAAGCTCTAGTAAAACACGTCCTCAGGATTAACCTGCTTAAAGACAGAATTTTTAAATTCCACATCCTGAGCTAAGATTTATGTTGTACTATTGAACAGCTTTCCATAAATCAAGACTTCCATGTGGTAGATTTTAATACTATACGCCATCAAATGGATATGTCATTAATTGTATTTTATAAGATTATTGTAGATTAGACTCCAAAATTTCCCTCCTAGCCCCTCATTTTCCCAGAAGTTAATTACACAGACTCTATGGGTATTTGAAAGAGTACAATTACATAACCTGACAGTCAAAATGAGAAGCAAAACTGAGTACTTGAAGATTCTCATGAATTTTCTTCAATAGTAATACATACTGGCTTTCTACCAGATCCACTCTACCAATTTTTATACTTGCTGTTATTTTTGTATCCGGCTAAGATACGAGGCTACTCTTCTGAAGATACCAGTCAGATACAAAGACGTGTTTCAAGCTTATATTCTCTTACACAGTAAATGCTTTCGGGGTAATGCACACTGATTCATATTTCCAAAGGAAATGAGAGCTCAGAAGTCCTAAATTTCCGCTGCAGATGGAAATCCGCCAAAATCTTCTGTTATTTGGAGACTGCCTTTTCCTTCTTCACAAATGAATTTCTAAACAATAACACAGAATGTCACATAAAAGCCTTTCTATTGATATTTCATCCTGTAAGAAGCAAAAGCAGAAACCAAACCCCAGCCACTAAGAAACGGTGAAAGTGACTCACTAATGATATCTCAGCACAGGGTTTAATTGGGTGACCAGGAAAACAGGACTCTGGAGACATAGACAGCTTCTCCACTGCAAGCCCACCACAAGCCCAAGCTAGTGTCCCAGGCTGGTATCCCATCCCAAGCAAGCATCACACCACATGCTAGGCCCTGAGTCAGCCACCTTTTGTTAATAACAGAAGTAGTTATCTCACAAAGTGGTGAAAAGAGGCAATTTAATTAACTAAATCATTACTGGCATCTGGCTTTTCCATAGCATATTTTTAATGGAAATGTTCCAGCTTACAAAACAGATGATACCATTATCTCACAGCAAAACCAATGCAATAGACAGTTTTACCTTAATTTATAGCACCTTTCAACATCTTTGTGCCACAAGTAGTTTTTGCTTTACTCAGTGGCTATTACGAAACCTCCGATATCATGATTATTTAATACTCTGTCTTGAAACTCAGTGGTTCGCATTTGTCTTCAAAGAAATTCCACATCTTCAAGTGTCAGTAAGGCTCGTGCAGCGAGACTCAGGTCCCCTTCAGCAGACCTGTTTGCCTGGCTTGGTGGAAGGCTTTTGACCCTCATGAGTGCACCCCCGTTCAGATCGAAGCTCCCTGCAAAGAGACCCTTTCAATGAAAAAGCCAAAGCTTCATCAGCTTTCCTGATGAGCTGGGTCTCATCTTGCTAGGCTACAAAATTCTCACCTATGAGGTGGGATTTGTTGAAATCCCAAGGTGACGTGACCTGACCAAAAAGCCCCACCAGCTGAGATGTTACCCAGTGTCCTAGTCAGAGCCCTGGACCTCAACTTTTGAAACCAGGGCACTGACGGCAGCCGTGGACAGGATATGAGTGGAAGGCAGAAAATTTGTTTTCCGCCCTGGCAGGGATTTGGGTCCATTCCTGCTGAGTCAGAAAGACTCGCAGCCATCCCAGCCAGCTGACAGCAGCCAGGACTTCTCGCCCTGTGGTCCCAGAGGCTGAGCAAGCACTGCGGGCTGGCACTGCTCACTGAGATCTGCTAGGGAGGTCTCTGCCCGTGGCGTTGCAAACAGCAGCACTTGCCCATGGCACAGCCTCCCTGCACATCTCTTGCCACCTCCATGGCCTTCATCTTCTTTGCTTTCCTCCCTCAGCCCTTTTCTCCCAAGGGCATCTCCAGCTGAGACCACCACAGGGCTTCTCTTGTGTTTCTGGCTGACAGTGGAGTCCAACAGCACAGGCTGCAGAGGGACCATCATGTTGCCGCTGTGTGGGTGTTTGAGATGGGTAGATCCTTCCAGGAGGTGCAGAAAGACCAGCTGAAGTACAAGGTGGCATAGTCAAAGGCAAGGAAATAATCTGCAGCTGGAAACATGTGTCCCTGAGGGAGCAGGAGGCCACATACGGTAAAGCCACCTTTGCCTAAAGCAAATGAGATGCAACGTGGTGGAAGATGTGAGATTCTGTGCGGGCGTACAGCAGGGAGCGAAGGGGTTGTGCTTCTCCAGCTCTGTGCATCTTGGCCGCTTTCCAGACCATGGTATAGGGCTCAGTCTCAGAGGGTCAATGGCCATTTGTGTCGCTGTGGCTAGGACATCCTGCACCGCTGTAGCCATACTTTGGCCCGGGCTTCACTAGGGGTGCAGACACCCCCAACCCACATGTCAGCTAACTTCCTTCTGCACGGCAAAGCTCCCCTGCCCTGGCTGGTGGTAGTGGTCCCTCCTGAGAAGCTGTGCTTGGAGAGAGGCAGGAGGAGAGATGGGCAGCTGAAGCCAGCATCCCTGCAGCTACTGTCTGCCAGCAAACTCCTGCCCAGATGTGTGGTGCAGGGGTGCGGTGGGCTGCGAGGGGGATGGCTGTGTGGGGTGGCGAGTCCTTCCCTTCCCTTCCCTCCTCTTGGCACACACAGAGCAGAGCACTGGGTGCGTTACAGGAACAAGCGTAAACATTTCCAGCCAAGGTACTTAACACAGGACTTTTTGCCAAGTGGCTTCGCTACCTTCTTTGGTTAAGGTTAAGAGAAATGTTGTTGCTCAAAGGAGAAAACAAGTGGGGGTGTTTTCCCCCCTCACCCTTCCTGTCTGCAAATTCAGGCACCTCTGGTCTGCAGTTCCTCATAAACAAAAAAGGAGCTTTTGTGGAGCCTGTTGATAAGAGATACTCCACACCACCCCACATCCCACAGATTTTCATTATTATTTTTATGTTTGCAATAATATGCAAATGTTGGAGCACATCCTATGGTCACTTGCTAGTTGTGCTGCAGTGTGGCAATTGCTACGGTTACTGTAGGGACAGAGTAAGTCATGACTGGTTGTCTGGGTGCTATGGTTTGAAGAACCCACAGCACTTTATTGTCGTTTAGATAATTATTCTATCACCCGATGACCCCTCTCCACCCAGGAAGAGGAATCAGAAAAACAAGGAAACCTGAAGGTTGAAATATAAACAGATTTAATAGAATAAGACTAGGTAATTAACAGTAACAATACTAAAGAACCAATATTGAACCCGATACCAATATAAAATATACAAGGATTATACTCAGCCCATTCTATCAGTGGGAAGCTGTGCACTCCCAGCAGCGGACAGCAAATGTCGGACACTGTGAGCGCTGCAGCTTTGGGAAGAAGGGAAGGGCTCAGGGGTCTGGCACCGGGGCAAGAAGTTCTCAGGGTCACAGCCATCATAGAAGAGAAAAAAGCTCCTCAGCAAACTTTCTAATTTATATTGAACGTGACATTCATGCTATGAAATCATCCTGTTGGCCAGCTTGAGTCAAGTGGCTGGGTCTCGCTCCTCCTCATCCCCGCACCTGGCCAACTCGAAAACACTGAGACCGTGAAACCCACATACCATAGCTGGCTATAAAGTAAATATTTTCACTAATTCAGACACTAGAGTCTTCTAAAAGTGCAGCTTTCCCTAGCGTTAGAAGAGACCTTAATGAAAAGTAGAATCACTGAAAGATGAATCCTGTGTCCCTCAAACCAGGGCACTGGGCCGTCTGATAGAATTTGCACTCAATCAATAGCAAGACCTGAGTGTGCAAGACTGAAACTTGCCCTGGTGGAACAAGAGTCAGGGAGACAGGAATGACTTTCTCTTGTGCCCCTCTTTCCTGGGAACAGTTTGCAAGGAGACAAAATGCTTGCAGCTAAGGCAAGCGAGTTTGGTGTGCAACAGCTGGGGCCCGGGGCAGGCAGAGAGGTCTTGAGGAAACACATAGGTCACAGCCACCTAAAATACATCAGACAGCTTGAGGGAAGCAGATCATTAGGAAAGCAGAAAGTGAGCTTGCGAGATCCAAGGCTCTGCCTTGACCTGGGGGTGCCAATTTGGCCACCGCTTTCAGTACAAGAGGGACTGGGCTCAAGCTCTCTGCAATCTCTGTGAGGGCTAACTGCTCAACTGGGAGAAATTAGATAATTTCCAAAATCTTTTATCATTTTATTCAAAAGAATGACTGGGAGATCTTGTTTAAGGAATCTGAGTGCTTTCAACCACCTGTTCTTTACAATTTTACCACCTTGTGTCATTTCAAATAAAAATATGTGTCCAGCAGCAGATTTCCATGTTGTCCCTGCTTTCTCACACAGCCTTGCAGCAAGATGGCCGTAGCTCATAATACTGAAGAAGGGAGAGGAACTAGACTAGGAAGAAAGAAATGTGTTTTAGGTGTGCAAGGCTCCTGAGTAGTTCTTTAAAAGAAGAAGGAATGATGAGTAAAAGTCTGTTTCCAAACAAGATTAATTTCTATTATGCATGAGTCACATAAAATGATTTTTAGAGCCAGAGATTTTTTTCACTGGCATTGCTCTCTTTCCTCAGTAAGCGAAAAAAATAACATTACTTGAAGGTCTGAAGTTCACTGGGATACATCTGCTTTCACTCAATTCTACCAACAGCAATATTTTCTAAATGGATTTATTTCTTTTTTTTTCCTTTTCTCTCAACATCTTTGCAGCCTTACTGTCTCCATCATGCCACTAGCAGAGACAGGATCATAAATTAGTACAGTGCTATGTGTGACCCGGTACTGTTGCTCAAGTAATGTTAAGTTTTTATAATCTATCCCCTACTTTGCCTCAAAATATCTACCTTCTCCTTTCTAAATAATTTCCTGGAAACTCAATGGAAAAAAATTTCTGCAAGCTTCTAGTCAGCTATTAGGTCTGTGTAGACAGACCAGCAGGGATCAATCCAATATCCAGGATCCTCTCAGTTGGGATCAGGCAGTGCATGGCATACAGATTGCACCGTGTTGCAAAAGAAATGTCTTTATAAGAAAGAGCTTGTCTGTAAGAAGCGAGATGGCTTCTGCTTGGCCCAAGCAAAGCCTCTGCTGCAGTATTGTGTCTAGTTTAGGTACTACACTTGAAGCAAGATGCACAGCACTTGGAAAACACACAGATAAGAGCAGCTCAAATCTTTCAAGTTTGTGAAACATGACCTATGAGGAAAGACTGGAAGAGTTAAGACTGTTTAGTCTAAAGAAGAGTAGACTAACTGTAGGCACGAAAATAGCCTTCAAATATGTAAAAAGTGTCTGCAAACAGGAAGAGCATAATCAGTTCCCCATGTCCAGTGGCAATACCACAGGAAATGGTAATCCTGGATGACCACAAAGACTGTTAGCACTGTTACTGTTATACCCTAAAAACAACCATCCTTTTCCGTCTGTCTACAAACAGACTAGATCTAAGCCCTAGCTTAATTTTGTTACCCCTGGTTAATTTACTCTGTTAGTTCACCTGAGTCACTTCAGCCTTATACCCCCTGGTCAGTTCTACCTGCCAGAAGTGAAATGTGGCCCCTGAAGTCCTTGTCTTTTCTCTCTCAGACTCCCCCTTGCAGCTTGCTTAGGTGGAAAGCTGTAATTTGGAAAATATAGTTAATAAAGTATCTAAGGTCCACTTGTTAGTAGCCGTTGGCCTACAAAGGTCTTTTAGTGGACTTCTGGTCCACAAAGCTTGGTTGGTGTTAAATTCTCTTGCGCCTATTTTACATACATTTCCTACTTTTTGTCTGAATTGGAGTAGGCATTTTGTTCTGTGCTTGCAGAGCACGTAGCTCTGTGTAACACATTTGATGCCCGTGATTTGGCCTAGATATTGCTGAGAGATCTACAGCCCTGAGCAAAGGCAGCATTCATCCCATTTCACTTCTCTGTGCTATTTTCGCTGCCAAACAATACTCTCCTAATGTACCTGAAACCACCCGAAACCGAGGAGGCAGGGAGGACCAAAATGGCCAAAATGCTTGAAGTACTCCAAGTGTATCAAATATAAACAACATCTAGACTGGAATCTAAACAAAAAAACCCCCCATCCAGTTAATGAATAGCTCAGGGAAGAGTCAAGCGAGGCTGGCAGGGAGAGGCAATGCTTTGAATCAGCTTCATGTCCTCTGTAACAGCTGAGATTTGCCATGGGATTGTAATCTTGTGTACGAACAGTCGCACATTAGTAATCTTGAATGGTGTGGGTCCCATAGTTCTCATTCCTTCTTACCTAGGAGATGTTGTCCTGCTTCATCAGGCACCTGAAGCTGGGCACAGATGAGGTACTAAAATTGCCGTGCTGGATCTTAAGCGTAGGTTTGGGATTTATCCCAGACTGCTCTAGACGTCTGTGGTGTAAACTGCTGTGTAGGACCTAGTCACACTGCAGTCCCCTTTTAGTCAACAGGGACAGGGGTTCCTGTCCCCTTCTAGGACAGGATCCATCCTATCCCTGGGAGACACCTGCACCCAGTCAGAGGAGCAGTGTAGACGTGCCAGTTGACAGTAAAGCAGGTGGATGATTAATGAAGGTACAGACACACTGGGCAGCATTTGACTGAATTCCACCCTGACTCAGCAGATACTTGCGGGTGAATCCTACCCTACCTCATATCAGTTGGATGTCATTTATATCTACAACTTTCAATCCAAACCAGAGTCCACATGGAGAGCAATTTCCTCCTTTCCTCCTGCAGCTAATTTTCCCATATCTCACGTCTCCCTTCTCCCGGTCTGTGCCAACAAGAGGGAGAAACACTTTCACCCAAAGCTGCTGCAGGGGTAGAGCACTGCAGCCCTTAAAATGTCACCTTGAATTGAGGACCCCCTCTTCATCCCACATTATTAACTCTTCATTGAACAGACTAATAGCCCACCAGGACTCAAACTGGCCTTGATGTGCAAAGCCCTGCTGCTCCCTCTTTCCACACAGCCTGGATGCCTCAGTGAAACCCACGTTCTTCTTTAGCCATAGTGCAGTGATGGGCATGAGTTGGAAAACAAGTCCCTGATAGGCATTTGCTGAGAGCCTGGATCTCACTCACGCAAGAGATAACACCAGCTATTTCGAAAACTAAGCCTGCCATTCATTCTTTTACATAAAATGTGCTCTGTGGGCACGTATGTGTGCACACAAAGCCAAGCTGTCCCTCATTTTCCTTGTGCAGAAACCACGCTATCCTTCTTGAAGGATATCTACTCTCTTGGCGGAGAAGTAGTTACAGCGGGCAAACAGGCTAATCAAGAGGAAGGGCTGGTTAAGCTCAGTTGTTTCAAGCTATATCGTTGCCAGGCAGCTTTTGGGAATCAATGGACATTTTCATAAAATGTTTAATAGTTAGAATGCACCAAGACAATCTAAATGCTTTCCAAAGGAGCCCTTTGTTGAAATTTTGGCAGTATATCTCTGGCTGGAGTCAAATAAATTAGTCATCAGATAAATCAGTCATGCCAGCTATGACAGCGATACCAAAATAAACAGAATGTCTTAGTCAAATCCATGAAACAAAAGGAGCAGCAAATCTTATTTAAAATTCCCCCATGTAATTGATGCATAATTAAGCTTCTAAACATGAATGCAAGTGTGCTGTTCCAGAGTATGTGACGATGAAGATTGTATCTTTGAAAGTAAATGGGGATCTCCGGATGCGATTAAAAGTAATTTTTGAATTGCTGGTTCCAAGTTCCTACTGGCAAAATCCAAAAAATTCAAAGCCTGAGTCGTTCCTAAATTACTGCAGTTTCGATGCCAGGGAAGCTCCAGAGGTTTTGATGGAGTTACACCAGACTCAGACTGAATCAGGCAGGCCCTCGGAACTTAGTCCTGTTAAAAATGTATTGTCAAATATTTTAAAAAGAAAATGTCAGGAAAGTTTATAGAAATTGCATTCTACAACAAAGTAATACCAGCCACTTGACTGCCTTATCCCAAACATGTTGCTCTAAGTAATCTACTTCACTAGGTCTAAAATACACAAACATCCAGAATTCTTGTAAATTTTGCTTGGCCTAAAATACAGACAAAATAATAACAGTGATACCTTCATAATTATTCCAGTTATCCTTATGTTTAGCTCAAATACTAATCATTATTTTCATTCAAAATACTTTTTAAAAGCTACTTTTATTACCAGCATCCTCACCCCACTCCTTGAGATGCCTGTTGGTCTGGCCAAGGACCCGGGTCCTGGGAGAGAAGTAGGGCATGAGAAAGAGATGAGGCAGCAGCTTGTCCAGGAAATCACAAATGTAGTGAGGAAGCTTTTCTTATCCAGTTAGTGTTTGTTTCCTCACAGCTGCTCTCTCAGACCAAACTATTACACTTTGGGTTCCTAATGTCAGATAAGTAAGCAGACTAACTGACTTTCTACATCAAGGATGCAGTTTTCACTGGGTTTGGTTTTCCAAGCCTCTGGAATCAAGTCTGGAAGGGACACAGGGGTTGACTACATTTAGACACACCAAATCTCGCAGCTTTGATGTGAATCTCCTGCTCTTCCATCACACGCTTTCCTACGTCAGTGCCGGTGCTCCCCTCCTGTGCAGCCATGGCCACCTCTGTCCTGCTCCAATCGTGTCCTTCAGGCAAGGAGTCCTACAAAGGGACGGCTTGGGTACGGATGACCCATACCCAAGTATTAAAGCAATTAATGCATCTCAGCTCAGCTTGATGATGGGATTCCTAATAGGCGGTACAGAGAGGTCTCTGAGAAGTAGGATTTCTGCTCCTTTCCTTTACTGAGCACTTGTTTCCATGAGGTACCTCTCCCAAAACCTAAAAACGCTCCTCACTTACCAAGTCCCTTAGTAGGGCATATCCTAAAAGTAACAGCCTTTGGCACATTTCTTCATTCTTGTTGTATTCAACAGGTGTATACAGAAAGGACAGGCCATCACCTCTATGAACACTCACCAAATTCCACTGAAAAGAGACTAGGGAACGAGCTTCAGATGTATATTCCTTGGTGGAATAACCTCAAACCAGAGAAATTTCACATATCCTCATGAAAATGCCTCATTGAAATTTGGCAATGTGGCCAATAATTTGATTTACATTACTTCCCTTTTATGGTTGCTTGCAAACTATTGAATTCCACATCTACATTTTAATTACAGCAATAATGTTGCGTTCTTTCTCTTGAAGGATAAAACTGAAGTCAATACTGTATTTGCATCCGAAAGGCTGTACTACTTTCGTTATTACGATAAACCACACAGATGTTAGAACTGATAAGGACTAGAAGGAAAATATTGCTCTGCAGGGTGCTTAGGGCATTGTGAATCTGATTCAGCTTCATGAGATATTTTCACTGCTTTGCTGATGGTCAGCTATATCCACATATTTTGGGGATTATATCTCTCTCATGCAGTGCTCCACAAAGGAACGAAACACAGACATTGTGCTCTGTTTGCACTTATCAGGAACCACTGAAACCAGAACAAATGCTTATTATTTATTATTATTATTGGCTTCTAGGAGTCTATCTTGTAATTGGCACCATCCAGACACAGAACATAAAGGACAGCTCTGTCCCAAAACGTTTATAATCTAGGGAGCAAACTTCAAAAGAAGCAGGAAGGTTTATGCCATAAAGTAGGAGGAAGAAGGAGGTAGAAGATGACAACTATTAAGCTTGTTTGATCACACTGCTTCACAAAAAGCAACAGGGAAAAATCCTTTGGATTGGTGGGGTTTGTAAGCTTTTTGTCAGGCTGTTCCTCCAGGGCACTGCGAGTTACTCCACCAGTCACTGCTGCATTTCCCAGCTTGGAAACATTTATGTCAAAATCGAGAAGGTACAGCACCCCAGCTCTCCCTTTGAAATGTTTTATAGTTTATGATTCTTCAGCATCTTAAAGAAAAGGATCAAAACGTCCAGCCAGATCACACCCAGAAATGAGACAGGAGCCAGAACCATTCACCGCAGCATGATCGTCAGATAGGAAACTGCATCTGCCACGGCAGCAGCCGGGGGCCCCTTAGCCCCCGCCTGCTCTGCAGCACCCGTGGGACATCCAAGGGCACCTTCCTCCGCAGGGCCGTGCAGGTGGCCACCCCACTGATGGTAGAGCATCAGAGGTGGGAAACTGGATCCAGTCCTCTCCAGCTCTAGAGCTGCACCCAAAGCCTTAGCGCATCTTAGGGCAAAACATTGTATGAAGAGAGGGTGCTTTTGGGTGGTTGATCAACACTGGAGCTAGAGAGCAAACTTGTTGAAAATGGGCTAATTATGAAAAAGATAAAAACTCAGCTCTAAAACCCCATGGCCACTTTCTCAAATTATTTAATGATTTCTGAGCTGGCAATAGCACCAGAATATTTTTCTGCTATCAGTATAAGAAAGACTCAAATGGTACCTCCACTCACCCCCTCAGAGAAGTCACATTTTAAATTGATTTATCTGTTTTCCAAGGAAAAAATAATTTAAACACATAAAGGGTTTGACTGTTTAGCTCCAGTCTGTTTTACATAGGTAATGCTTTTAAAAAGGAGGTTTGGAGTAAAAGAATCAGAGATTCTTGAGGAGAGGACATAAGACCACAGAGATTTCCTGGGAGAAAGATGTCTCTAACTTTTACTCTATTCAAGCAATAAATCTGAGGCTGAGAAGAATATGTGTAGGGAGCATTTATATAATTGGATAAAGACTGGTATCTTGGTCATACAGATTCTCAGTAACCACCACAGAGGCAAAAAGCCTCAGTGGTGGAAATTCCCTTCAAAATAACTGAGGAGGCTGTCAGTTGATGCAACCTAGGAAGAGATAAAGCTTCTAGTCCTCATCAATATTGTGTTCTTAATTGCATAATTTGAAACCTTTATCGCATGAAACAGTTTGGTTTTCCCCCTTCAGTACAGTTCGTGTATCTCGCATTGCACTCTTCTTTTTTCACATGTTGGGAGAAATTAATCTACAAGTACAGGAAGCAGGTTTTGATGTAGGCCCCAGTCTGGTCCTAACCAGGACCTGGACCATTCCTGAGCAGGAATGAGTTGGCCACCTATCAAAGCTTCTGGGATATACTTGAGAAGAAACAGATGATTTCTTTAAGTTTGTGTCTTGCTTTTGCACAAATAATTCATTTATCATTGTCCATTAACATGTGTATGACAGAAGCTCTTCTATAGCCAGTTACAGCTGAAACTAGGACCCAAGAAACAACTGTTAGGGGAAGAACTTTACGTAAGTGCATCAAGAATTGGCTTGGTGGCAGGATTAGAAATTTGTATATCAACCTCTGGGATAAACAGATTTTGCGATCCCCAAATCTGCACACAGAAAAAGAAATCCTTCTCACCTACAAGCATAAAGGAGAGGACAGTGTCACATTACCCAGGCACAGGTGTTTCTTCTTTCTCCAGTTCCTCTCACTATTTATGCTGGCATGTTCAACTGGACCTTACTTGGAAAGAGGAGAGGTTTTATAGTGGATAATCCTTTTTGTCCTTGAAATGCCCGAGAACGTGAACCTTGTTGTTTGTCTTTTTTTTCCCTGTGCATTTAACTCCTATTTCTAGAGATTCGAAAGTGCATTGGCAAAAACCTAAAATCGATGTGTTACGATGTTCAGTCCAATTACAGCTAAGACATGTAGGAGTATACAAACCTGGTAAAATTTCCACAACATGTAAAACATTATCAAACATTGTTTACACGTTTCATTTGAAATGCTGTCTTGCATAACCCTTGGATATTAACATATGTGATTAAAGTTTAAACTCACACCCAGTACTCGTTAATCTGCTTATAGCTTCCCTCAGCAATATCAGTGAAAAGGTATACACCAAGACTGATGTAATTAACCTGGGTTTATGTAAGTCTGGGGCATGACATTTCATTTTAAAGGGGGATAGCACCTCCTTTCATAAGCCTAGGAACTCCAGGGGAGCCTTAGCTGGGAGCACCGTGGTATGTCAGCTAGGGCAGCACCCGCACACAGAGAGGCCAGGGACTGCCAGGGAGCAAGGCACAAATCTAAAAATATTCTTGCAAATAATGTGACCGAATTGGGAATACTTTAATTTAGATGCATGCAATTTCAATAGCTTGCACTGTAGCTTGGCCAGCAATAAGAGTTCCTATTTGCTAACAAAGGACTGAAAGCTATCCATGCTTCAGCGAGTGTTTGGGGTCCTGCTTTAGGGTGATTTCAGCAAACTTCATGTTGTTTTTATTGAGTGCAAAAACCTCAAGGTATACAACATTTAAGTACAGCTTCCTACCCAGAAGGCCTTCTATTCTATCAGGAAATAAATTATATTGATTTCACATGACTTACCTGTACTGGCTGTTAGGCATCTCTTCATTGTCTTACAGGTATTTACAAATAGTTTATTTCACTGTTCCAAAAAATTCCAACAACTGACACTAGGTGTATGAATTTTCAACTCTTTGATGCTTCTGTTGTGTTTGGGTGTTTTTTTTTTCTTTATGTTTGGCCCTGTTTGTCATTTTCCAGGCTTCTGCCATTTAGAAATCCTCCATGAGCCTGGCTCATGAAGGCTCCGTCTATGGCACGAAATAAACCAGGCCAGAGTGGTGTTCAGGATTGCTCAGGGCACACTCCAGAGCCAATACATCTTGGGGAGAGACAGTTGGTGTGGCCTAGACCGAGCCATGAAGCTGTACAACTGGCAACCAAGGTCCCACGGAGCCAGAGCTCATTGCTTGGACGGTCTTGATAGACAAGTATGCATGTACTGGAAATTGCATGAACTCCTCTAAGACTGCTTGAAACTCATTATCTCATTCCAGGTTATATATAGGACATCCCTCTTCCCGTGAAATAACAGCTCTAGTCTGCCAGAAGTGTGGCCCACAGGCACACTGCACTGCTGCAACGCCAGCTGGGGAGTTCCTGCCCCATCAACATGCCACCAAGACACAAAGAGGACATAGCAAAGGCAGAGAACTTTGCCCATAGAGATTTTGCTGCCACTTCTGATCTTTAAGGATCTTTAAAGTCATCTTCTGTCTTTAAAACACTTTTTATTGTAAAAGGTATGCTTCAAACAGGTAAAACACACCGTCACACATATCGCAGCCCTGCAAATATGTAGTATTTAAAAATCACCCTTTAAGATTTTGGCTCCAAGTCTGTATCTAGGTATTTTGCAGACATTTTTTGCCTCATCCCTCACAGGAGAGCAGATGGAAGTCAAGAAGCTTCAGGTCGGCAATTTACTTCAAATCATGCCTTACAATATCCGACAGGAAGGTACCTCTTTCCAGACTTGATGAGTACCTGGATGCTCCTGTGGTTCTCTATCATCCCCAAGTCCTACTCTCAAGGGAGCTTTTGAAGGCTAAAGGAAGACTCCCCAGATAACAAGCAGCAAGGTCTCCTGGCACTAGAAGTTAAGATAGCTTAGCCTTGGCTTCCTTTGCTCTATGAGAACTTTTAGACTGGAATAATGTGAGGGGTGTTCAAATCTCACCCAGTACAACACAGGGACATAGAGAACAAGCCAACTGTCTTAGTTTCGGGTTTTGTTTACCAAGATCTGGCAGGTCTGTTCTTGTAAAACGCTTGCCTCTTGCTGTCTCCATGGATTCTTTGGATCTGCTTCCCTCTAAAGGCCATTCAGTGAATTATGGTATTGCCCTGAACGTCAATCAAGTCTTGACATAAAATCAATTCTCAGATGTATCCCTTATCTGGAGAGGTGTTTGAGCTCTGTGATGGAGAGGAATAAATACTTTAAGGGTTACTTCTTGTTGTAAGACAGTTTAAAAGAAATAATGTTTAAGTCAAGTCAGAGATTTTATCAGCAAGCAGAGGTTTTCACGATAAAATTTATCTAAAACTGAATCTTGAGCATATATGCTTTTGAAGTAGTGCCTTATCGGACAGAAAAGAACCGCAAAAGTGAACTGGCTTGTCCCAGGCAGAACCCAGGATCTGGCTATCCTCACTCCTAGCCCTGTGCTCAGAGGAGTAAGTGATTCTCTCCAAACACCCTGGGGGCATTTGACCTCTCAGGCACAGCTGCAGTATTGATGCAGTTTTGCATGATCCCAGGTAAGGAACTTTCTGGTGTGGTAGAGTTTGAGCAGACAGTCTCTTAGCCCAAAAAGTGAATTGCTCCTTCAGCTGAGAGACTCGGATGTGCCACGAAACCGAGACCTTTAACTGAGGTCCACTGCACTTGGTGGATAAAGAGAAGCCTGAGCTGGAGTGGCAAGCTGAGAACTTGGTCATTTTGTCCTGGTTAGGAACAATAAAAAAAAAAGGAGGCGTTTAAAGTTTGCCTGTTTATTATTTGGGCAGACCGTGAGAAATAGGATAATCTCTAAACATAGTGGTAATCTGAGTAATAAACATTGTCAACCAGCATTTATGCTCAGCTTCAGCACTCTGTAGATACCTCTGGAGGGGAAGGGATCAAGTTTTATGTAAATTGAGTACGTCTCTCCACTCCTCTGTGCAGGGGGAGCTCAGGGCAGTTACACTCCTGAATTAAATCGGATGAATCAGAGCCTGAGAGGAGAGTTCACCTAATGTAGACAGAAGGGAACAACTGAGGTGTTTAAACATAGGCTATCTTAAAAGCCCTTAAAATACCTGAGACTTCTCACAGATCTGCAAATATGATACAGGAGAGCCACATCCTTCAGGCAGGGTGCTGGAGGATACCTTAAGGCAATTAAAATGGCACTAGCTACATATGCTTGTGTACCTGCGTTGCTTCTTAGTTGTTTTGTCTGCTGTAATTGCTCTGACCAGAGGAGGAATCGTCCTTTGGGACTGCCTCTTTCTCTCTCTGCAAACCAGAGAAGGAATCGTCCTTTGGGACTGCCTCTTTCTCTCTCTGCAAACTATAAGAATCTGCATGACAAATTTGGGGTAAATCTTTTAGCTACAGCTGGCTGAGCTGCACCCTTCCCCAATATAAGGAAGCAGCAACGAGGCTCCTTATTAATGTTTTAGCTCCCTCTGGATGCAACATAGTAAGTCCAGGTGGTTTCTGGTTGTTTGGGGTCCTGTTCTTAAAAGCCTGAAGTCTTAAGGTACAGAGTTGTCCCGCACCGCCACTGGGCCTTCCCCAGGCCCTTCATCATCCTACCATCGTTGTCCACACTATGTCATTTAGTTCACTTTCAGAATCTCTTTTGGAGAGAACTAATTAATTTGACCAAAATGTAAACTGTGATGTAATTCTGAGCACAGCGGGCTCCACAGATTGACTTTATCAATCCCACACATGCCAACATGCTACACTGGGATGTGAAAACCTTAAATTCAGTTTTATGATATAAAAACACTGAAAAAAACTACCTTAAAGTTCATAGTTACATCTCAGAACATCACTTAGAATCTGGAAGAGATCCAAACCAAACGATATGCAATGAGATCCTGGACAATTTGCTTTAGCGATAACTAGCGGGTGGATATAAGCCACTCTGCAAATTTGGCCCAAGAGCACCATTTTATCCCCAGGAGTGCCTTTAGCTATGCAGAGACAGCCCATAATTCTTATGCCTTTAGGAAGGTACCAAAGCTGTGAGTGAAGGCAGTGTTCATGGCCACCAGCCCAGCTGACTCCGCAGCTCACAACGCTCTCTCCGTCAATAGCAAAGCCATTGCTACTGGGGAACTGGGGACCTGCCAAAGGTTACCAGTCACAAAGGTATCACAAAGGAAATCCTTTGCAGATCTTCACCCTCTTCAAAGCAGAGAGAACAACTTCCAAATTAAACCACCTTGGTGATTTAGGTACTTTGAACTAGATCTGAATCTTGAGCTATTGTATCATTTTATGAGGGTGCACCTCCTTTGTTCTCCAAGCTGATCCTGAATCCAGTTTCAGTGTTTCATAAGATTGCTCATCTTTGCTTTATGTGTCCTTGCAGTCCGCCCTGCAATCTTCTGCTTAACTCCTGCTGTTAACAAGAGTACGGCCACATGCCTCACACTTCCCGAGTTCAGCCCAAAAATATAAAGTCCATACAAGCAACAGAGCATTCGAACTTAATAAATGAGAAATTGCTAAAATAGGTGAGAGAGCAGATACTGCCGAAGGTGTTTTGGAACAGCTACAAAACATTAGACATAACCAGTTTTGCAAGAACTGTGTCCAGAGTATCTTCAGAGTCCAAACCTCTGTGAGAGACTTCTGTGAGAACAGAGAACAATATACAGTAAAATGAGATATCCTGAATACGGTTAAGTATTATTTACAGAAAACATTATGTTCTTTGGCAGGTGATGGGGGCACAAAGAGGTGTTAAAGTGTGAACGGATCTAAGATAAATCTACCAAGAAGTTGTTCATAGAAAGAAGTTGTATAAAACCAGTAAGATTTTATCAGTTGTAGGCACAAAGCATCTTACAGCACTAGCTCAGTCCAGTAAATAAGGAGATAAACAGGTTAGTAATTAGATTCATTAGAAAGCACTGTTCAGAGTATGGCTGGCTTGCAGGAAAACTGTTCTCAAAGGTGTATGACAAAGCTCAAGGTCACTGAAGATTAGCTGATCAAGGATTTCTTGTCCACATAAGTGTGCAGAAAGTACAAACAACTAGTCCTCTCTCTCCCCAGTCAGGTAGATCACTACTCTGCAAACTTAAAGAAAAAGATATTCCCTTCTTTCAAATACTGTATGATTGGAGGTATCAGGTTGTCACAGCTGAAGACAGAAATCCTCTAATGCCCAAAAAATGGATGCAAAGAGGACAATAAGAATGAAATAACTAGTTTCCTGTCTCCTTACTGCCAAAAGAAAGAAAGCGGCAACTCACCCCACCTGTCTCAGACAACTGTTTTTGGCTATGAAGTCCTCTGCCTCTGTTGTCTCTGTCTTGCCCATAGAGAGCCTAGAGAACTGGCATAAACTACCACCTGAAATTTTAGTCTGCTCAAGCTGGACTAGACGAGATGCATCTTAACAGTGCAAGTTTCTTCAGTGATGCTTCATCCTGGAGCTAGGATGAACACCTCTTGAAAGGAAGGTTTAGTTGCCTATCTGTGGCACTGGCAGATGGTCAGTGTGTGCTACTTGTAATGGTCATTTGGTATCTGCGTGCCTTCCATAGCTGCCTGTGCAGACAATTTTTTCTCCATAATCTGAAAGCACTAGCTGTAGAGTCTGGATGTTATGTTCCCAGACAGTTTGCATCTCAGGAGCGTAGAATACAAAGGAGTTGCAAAGCTTAATTTTAGTAAAGGTTTCCAGGGAGTAAAGTGCCCCATATGCAAACCAAAAAAAAAGCCTGGTAAATTAGAGAAGAAAGTTCATAGAGACACAGTTTCATTGTCTTAGGAGTAGTTGGTACTACATGAGCTACCCAAAGTATCACAAGTGCCTCAGTTGAGAACTGGTGAAGCGCTACCAAGTCAGGGCCAACAAGACCCTTTCCTCAGCTAAGCCCTTCAGATAGCACAAGGCCAGAAACATTATCCCCACTAGTGGGGCTCCCCTCCATCACCTGGGGAAAAAGTTTGAATTTAAATAAAGGTTTAAATGTTCCTTACAGGAGTGCCTCCATGAAGTGCACAAGGTTAGAGAAATGAACCTGTAGCGCTGCCCCAGATTTGAACTCCAGGCCTTTAACACATGCATTGCTCTGCAGATTTGCCGTGTTCCTCCTGGCGTCTACAGAGGCCACTCATTAGAAGGGCTGAGCAGAGGGCGGGAGTAGCTCCACACACTAGTGATGGGATGTTCAAACATGGGATTCTTGTAGATCTTCAAGTCCAGCCTGTTATACGTTGTGTAGTAGACGTCGAATTCTAGATAAAGTTAGGGAAGGTTTTAGAAAGGGAAAATTTAGTATATGGGGGCAACTGAAAGATCTACTCATAAGAAAAAAAGATAAATACAGAAGCCATTGAGAAAAGATACAGAATTGTATTTCAAATACTGCGAGGCTCAGACGTGTGAAACAAAATGACAGAGTATGAGGAAAACAAATGCTTTCATGGGCTCAAAAGAACCACCAACCAGGGCACTTACTATGAATTACTTTTAATTCTGCTGAAAGGCTAAAATATAATAATACCTGGAGAACTGATGCTTGGGAGGTCAAGAAGACTCAGTCACCAATTCCAAATAATAAAAGTAGCATTTACAAAGTACCATCACGAGGATCAGGCAAACAGAGGGAGCAGCTGTAACAAATCAATACCATGTTGGCTCAGCTATTTATGATGGCAAGGGAAAAGGAGCAAGACACCTCCCACATACACAGGTCTCTCCCCTGCAAGAGTGAAGGCGTACCTCCTGCCCAGGAAACCATGTGCTACCGACTGTCACTGTGAATGGAGCTTGCCTTAGAAGTGACAGTGAGGGACAGCTTTATGGGACCTTGTGAGAGGGAGGCAGATGGCCATTTTGTGCTGTTACCAACATGTTTGTTCCAGGGTTCCTCTCTCAGGAATGAATCCCTGCGTCCAGAAAACCCTTGCAGTCATTTTACAATTATGGTGCAGGTGAGGCACATGAATCCTCAGGCGCAGAAAATAATGTTCCTTGAAATATAAGGTGCACTATCACAGGGGATAATTTGCCCTCTAACACCTGAAACTCTTCAACACAGCACACAGATAGCCAAGGCATCTGAAAGAGAAAAAAGAAGGAGCAACTAGGTGGGGTAAAGTGGAACGAGTCAGTACAGAGGGAAGGAGTGATCCATATTCTTGGCTTAGGGCTGTGAAAGGGGAAAAAATAAATACGCAAGAAAAACAAAAGTCATTGCAGAAGAGTAAAAATGTAGCAAAGGACTTCAGGTAGGAAATGAAGCAGGTATAAAGCCATTCCCTCCCCCACAGAGATGCCATGAAATGCAAACAAATACATGTAAAAGCCCATCAGATAACACAGCTGAAGAGCATCGTGATGGTTTGGTCAACAAACACTCAGGCTACTCACACGGCAAAGTTTACAGTAGATCTTACCTGGGAAAAGCATTATTTTCAGGACAAAATCATTCATACTGGAGGTTTCCTACTACCCCACCGAATGCCAAAGAACAGAGAAAACCCAGACTTTTCCATACAGATCACTTTGCACGGAATACATTTTTCTCAAAAACTCCTGTCAACTCTTCCCATTCCACACCAAAAAATGCAGCAGTCTCTTAACAAGTGGCAAGAGCAGGTCCAGAGCTACTCCCAGCAGGCACCTTAGAGGTATACGTTAATCAGCTCCCAATTCTCCAAGCGCTGAGTGGTAAAGCCCTCGTTTGCCTCCCTCCCTCACTGCCCTCCGCGCACCACAAGGACACAGTACCGGAGACCAGAGCAGCAGCATCCTGCCACGTCTTCCTCCCAGAAGTAGTGAATGACTCGATGAACAAGATCTACGTGAACAGACACCTGAAGAGATGGCCGTAATTCAGCTGAGGGCAATAAGAGGACATGCCAAGGCAAACACATTCCAGATGACTTGCAACACAGTGTGAAGTTTCACCCTATCATAAATAACACAGTAAATGCGAATGTTGTGTTTCCCAAGGTACTGGTCAGACACATCCTTTTCCCTAAGGAGCAGATGTGGGGAAAATGTAGCCACACTGCTCCTTAGCCCTGAAAGGCAGATTGGAGGGATTCCTGCTGTGAGGGTGACCATATTGCCCACCGATCGCACCTGCTGCTTGCCTGCCTGCCTGCCTGGGTAAAGAAAGATGCTTCAAAAGTTGCATATTCTGGCAGCCAGTGTGCATGCAGCCGGAGAATTACATAAATACTGGCAGCTCCTGGGAAGACAATGAACAAAGGTGTATTCGTTCCCCTTTCCCAACATGACCTTTTCGCTGTGTTCTAGCCGTCTGCAGTACAATACCTCGATTCCACCATAATTTGAGGCCACACCCTTCCACACATGTAAAAGCCAACCCACTTGTTATGCTGAAAGCAGATGTTCTGGTTGTGTCTATACCTTATTAGACATCAGCCAGGCTCATCCAATCATGGCTGGAGCAGGCATCATGTGAGAGGAGGGAAATCCTTCCCAAGTGTGACCACAGGTTCTGTCCACAGACAGGAGACAATGCAGACAAGTGCCAAACTGTGAGCAGTAAGTGCAGTTTATCACAGGTCCATAAAGTTGCTCTTCCAAAGGCGCATAGACACAGTTACTCCTTTCAACAGCACTGCCTCTTGAGTTGAGCAATGCATAGGAGGTGGAACTCACTAATTTTAGCAGTCTAAAGGGGATATCTAAGGTAATTATCTTAAAGTCCTTCTGCAATAAGTGAAAGCAGGCGTCCCCAGAGGGCAATTCGTTTGAGATAAATGGGATGGATCACTCTCTGGAAGTGTCCATCCACTAGATATGGAGCTTAAAGCCAGTGGCTTAGTCTAAATACTTAAACTTTAGACAGATAAGTTAAGCGGGACAAATCCCATCCAAAAGGAGTAGGTGGTTCAAGCATGTGGCTCATAGGTGAGATCAGTGGTTCGTGTATTATGGATTCCTCATGGATTCCTCCATATTGATAGCTCTGTTACATGGAGATTAAGTCCTTCTTACAAAATGACCATATAATCTCATTTTGCTGTGCCTTCCTAGCTCCACAGCAAAACACTCCTAAGTGCTGAGAGGTTCCTCCTCAGGGCTTGCTCCTGCTTTTCCTGCCTGTGTTTTCCCTGCCCACAGGCAGCATATTCCAGTGTCCCACACTTCCCCATCTCCTGGCTCCACAGAAGTTCACTTCTTCTTTCTCACCTTTTTTCACCTTCCACTCCTGTTGCAGCCTCTGCATCCTCATGCTCCCATGATGCTCTTACGGAGTATCGGAGTGTCAACAGGCATATTCCTCTGTTTCAGTGTGGAGTTCAGGAACTCGCAGGAAATTCAGTTCCCAAAGACCAGATTTTCCCCATCCTTGGAAAGCCTGGGTGCCCTGTCGCTGAGATGTCCCAGTAGCAAAGCATATTCAGGTCCAAGGGCAGCAGGAGAGCTGGAAGCCAAACTTCCATTCAGGACAGGAGGAGGTGGGAGCCACCGCCAGTTTGCACAGGCAAGGCTGGGAGTGGGGTGCAGTCAGGGCTTCCTGGACGCAGAGCTCAGCCAGAGCTGCAAGATCTGCGTTTCAGGGGGTTGGATGATGGTTCTCGGGGTAGCAGGGCCTGCTGGGGCTCTGCTAACCCTGTGTCACTCTGGCCACCACACAGAGAAGGCTGGTGGTTGCTGCAACGTCCAGCACCAAGCAGGAGCTGCGTGGTGGGACCCTAGACCTTTAACTGACGCAAAATATGGGCATTTCTAACAAGCTGGTTTTGTGCAGTTGTAAGAGCAGCTACAGACCCAGCCTGTTCTTTTTGGAATGGCAGAAGGACTGGACAAGACATTTTTATGTGTACTCCAGTGTTAGTCCTTTCCCCCAGAAGACACGGTGGGTCCACATCTTTGCGGATCCATAGACCACCCCATTGCTCCTCCCTTTTCAAGGACAGTTAGCAAAGCTGACACCTAACAGCTCAGCTCAGCAAAACGCAGTCAGGCCCGTGTCTGACTCCACCATGCCTTAGCCAGACTGGACAAGAGAACTGGCCTGAAGGACAGCTGATTTCACAAAATGGATCTGGCTTCTCACTGGCAAAGCTTCTTTTCTTTCTGAAGCTCATAGTGACCAAGGGGAACTGATTATCCCAGTGACCCTTTCAGACCATCAGCTAAGACTCTGCCAAGGATGTTATGGCCGGGGTTAATACACATTATCAGTCTGTCAGCAGTACAAAGAGTAGGTTGTGATCTTTGCAATTTTAGCACAGTAAATCCTTCTGTTGATCTAAGTGTTTATTTGCTGTTCAGTTGCTGGTCTCTAGCCAGCATGCAGCAAACTTCTGAGCCATCACACATCTCCAACTCCTGACCACATAGCACCAGAGGAGAGCAGATACCCTGCAAACACTTCTGCTAAAAGCATACAGACTGGGAATTCTTGTAACCACCTCCTCCATTTTAGTTTATCCTGTTTAAGTGAGAAGTTTGGAAGAGGTGTCATTCAGCTGAATTGGATGAAACTACTCAGAGACGGGAATGTGCGGATCCCACCTGGGAAGTCGTCCATACTCTTCCTGTGCCCCTTTTCATACACATTTCAAGTTTCAGATAATGAACCTCCCACATAAGTGGGTGAACTGGTAGCTCTCTCTTTTTTGATAGCCGAAATCACCATTCTTCCGAGGTCAGGCTTGCTAGGTCCAACCATTTCTTTTGCTTGCATTATCCATCTGCCACATTTCAGCTTGTTCAGGGAGATAAGGTGTGCAATGTAGCCCTGAAAAGTGCTATTTAGTCTTACAAGTGAAATAATTGCTGTTTGCTTTCCTGTGGCTGATTATGAACTCAGAGCTGCATAAATCTTAACACAGTCGACGCTAATCGAGTGATGTCACTGTAAAACTGCTATAGTTGAGATGGTATTCAGGCCTGTCAGGTTTTTTTCTCCCCGAATTTTCAAGGTAAATGATATCAATAGACTTCAAAAAAAATAAAAAAATCTTTGCTTTCATTGTGGTTTGGTGTATTCGCTTTGAAGTCGTATTTCACAAAGAGACCAGTTTGGTTTTTAACTTCATCAAGCAGATACATTCACAATTCAGGAGTCGTATGTACCCGTACTTGTAAGGGATCAGAACTAAAGGAACAGTCAGTATCTAACAAGTTGTTCCTTGTGCCAAGTCTGCTCTAGGAAAAGGGGGAGAGGACTTCACTGCACGGCCGTCTTTTTTTCTTTATATTTTATTATATCAGTGTGCCAAACATTTTTTCCAGAAGAGGGCGCAAAATTTATCTCCTGCAATACAAAAGAACGACGTTGCTGCCAGCCTGTATTCGTCCGTGCCAAAAGCTTTTCAGACTGTTTCTATCTCCATTTGTAAATATGGGATTTGACATTAAACATAGTAAAAATCCCACCCTGTGACATTTATAATGTAGATGACTACATATGAATCTGTCAGTCTTGGTTCCTTCTACAGCCAGGAAAGTGAAACAAGCACTTAAAGCACACAGTTTATCCCATTCCACCCTATATTTGATCAGCTGAGTAGCTCTCCAGACTCCTTTGAGCGTATTGTCTGGAGTTCTGATGACCACTGTGGAGCCTGGACATCTATCTAATGTGCGGACACCCACAACTAGGTGCCTACAATTTGGAACCGAATCCTTCATCTGGGGTAGGACTCACCTGACCTGTTTTAGAGACAAGGGTAACTAGCCCAGATGTGGACATCTGGACGGTGGACATCTAAGTTAGAGAGAATCCCAGGTCTTGCATTTGCTGGGTAATGCTCTGCAGTGACAGTCTAGGACAGGGTTAACCATACCATGCTTATTGCCAAACACCAGTTGTCATATTACATCACATCCACTGTAAATTTAAGTGAGCTTAGGGAAAGTTTTGATTCCTCTATTTGTGGGGCTGTTATCAATGTTACAACAGAGACCAGGATGAAGGGCCTCTTCCAGAGGCACTGAAGAAGTCACCACGAAAAAGGCCGGCAAGGGAAGGGAGAGGAAGAGGACCATCACTGTGGTTAAACCACACTGTTACTTATGCCAGTTGTCGCACAGATCCATACCTCCGTTTAGTAGCGTGTCGTCAATCTCTGTTACCATTTTACATGGCCTTTCTCAGTCCTCTTTAAACTTCACAGGCTGGCAGATCTTGACGAGGGGTTGAAAGCTCAGAGTAAGCCCTGCCTGCTACGCCTTCCTCATAACTGTTCACATGAAAATGAACAAGCGTGGATCATTACTCAAAATAATGACTCATTTCAGAGACATATATGCTGTGTAGATTCTATCACGTCCACTGGACATGATACAATCTTCAAACACAGTCTCTCTGTGATTTATGTACTCACAAAGAGTTGCTTTCAGCTCGAAGATGTAACCCTGCCCCTTAAGCATATATACAGCAGTCACCACACAAAACCACTTCTGTTAAGGTGTCTCTGCATACTCAGGTGCAAAGCGAGCGTCACATTTCTAGCTATGGTCCAGCTAAATGGGGAGGTTGTTGTCCCAGCCTACAAAGGTGGGGAAAAATTTTGCATTTCTCTGGGGTTTCCCATCTGAAGATTACTTCCCAGGCGCAAACGCATTTTAATCTTACCCCTGCTCCCAGCAAACAGGGATAGCTAATAATTATGTAGGAGTATTGTCCTAGTTTAAGAAGCAACAAAATTAAGTCTAAGAGAAATTCATCAGCATGCTAATACATAAGACAAGGTCAACCCTTACTATCATAATTTAGAGGTCCTTCCAGAAACGGGCATCAGAAAAGAGAAAAAAGCATTCGCAGTTTCTTCACACCTACGTTAAAATACTCTGATAATAACATAATATCAAAGTAAATACCTCACTGACTTGCCTCTTCCGGTGTTGATCCTTCCCTGCTTCCAAAATAATAATAAAACCCACCAGGATCAGGCTCATAGTGAAGAAAAAACAACTGGCAATTGGTTTTGGATGTGAACTATTTAGTGAGGCCGTCGTGAGCAGAAATCATTTGAGTAAGACCGTAGGTCGCTGGATGCACCCTGCAGAAATAATTGTGCAAACCAACGCCTGGCGTTTCTAAAGGAAGATACTAGGCAGAGTAGGACTACAGCAAATTTACATGAGCTGGCAACTTTATCCTTGATGAGTACAACTTACTCCAAAATTACACGCATGAGAGAGGGCCACCACCAAAGCTCTGGGTACTCCCAAGCTTACAGATATATTAGGACAGTAGAGCTAAAGTCACTGAAGCTGATGGGACTCTAAAGTAAAAAATACGGCATTGTAACACTACAAATCATGTCCATAGAAAAGCTGAACGCTATCCTTATTGCCCATCTAGGTATCAGGAAGGGCTTGAGATAGCTTATCTAGGCAGGCGTCAAAGAAAGAGGTGAAATTGGCATCAAATACTGGAAAACAACAGGGAAAGAATCTCAGAAACACCTCTCTGTTCAAGGCTCCTGCAGCCCTGCTAAACACAAATGGAGATGACTCAAATACCTTACTTCCCCATTACAAAAATCCCAGCTGTTGCACAAACAAACCAAGCCAGAATGTCATACCTTGTCGCAACCCGCTGTGTGAGTGCAGCTGATGAAAGATTACGACCTACGGCTCACAGCTGGCTCCTTTGGGAAATCTTCCCTAGTGGATTAAACACACTAAAGCAAGTTCTTACTAGCAAGAACACAAACAGTATAGAAGGGGGAAAAAAAAAAAAAAAAGTATGAAAAACAAAATCCTAATGAAATTAATGTCCTGATGGGCATTTTTAGGCCAGAGGTTTTTAAGGGCAAACAACAAAGGAAGTACCTCTCTGTTTTGCAAGTAAATCTAGATAATTCCTGATGAGGCTAATGAGTTGCTGTAATTATTACATGCCCATCGCACCTCTAGTAATGAAAAATCCTAGGGATGTACAGGTGGTGGGTAGTAGCATGTGGTAATATTGAATGCAAAAGTAATTCTGTGAATAAAGAGAAGCCCTGTCATCGGACATAATTTGTGGTCCCTAGTTGTAGATCTCTCTAAGAACTTTTTTAGCTGCAAAGTGGGAGTTGGGTTACTCTAGTCTCCTCTACTTATCCTAAATCTTTCTTTCTCTCTGGTTATTTTATGAACTGGCTTCATCAGTTTGTAGTGGTAATGCTTACTCATTGAGCCATATAGGCCTTTAATTTCGTTAAGAAAAGATGAAAAAAGTGGTTGGTGGGGTTGTTGGCCAATAAGTTTGCTCATATATCAAGGAATTAGCAGTTTTGATAAGAACCTGATCTCTCTTTCCTATTATTAAACATAAATAAGGCAGGTATATAAAAAACTCGTTGTATCACATTCTCTCAATATATACAAATATATATAGTTAAGAGTGTGCTTGTTTGCTTTGTTCTAAGATATAAGAGATTTTCTTTGTGAAAGATCAGTGGTTGCTATCTCAGTCCATTTGGTAATCTGCAGAGAAAATTCTGCTCTCAGGGATGCACATCCTAGTTTAAAGGCTTTATTTTATTTACTCATGTATATTAATATACTCAATGATGCATGTGCCACATAAAGGGCTAGGGATCATTTCTTGGCATGAGGAGTATGTGGCATGAATCGTTCCCCTACGCACAGCTACAGGTTTTGATGTACTCAAGGGAGGGCTTCCTCCGCTGAGTTTAAAGTTCAGAAGTTCAAAGGCACTTCTCATTAGAAATTAACCATGACGCTTTAAAAATGAGAAGGGAATGACCTACTCCACGCCTGAAGAACTTGGCAGGGGACATTCTCACAAGCCAACAGACACTGGTGTCCTGAGAAGTAGGGGACATTCCCACAAGCCAACGGACACTGGTGTCCTGAGAAGTGTCTCGCAAAAGAGGGGCTGAGTTCAGGGGCAGCACAAAGAAGAGAGTGACGTCTTGCAGTCCTGCCTTGGAAAACATGGCTCCTTGGCTTCTCCAAGCCTTGTTTGGAGAGCGGGGTCTGCAATATGAGCTGTTTTGGGCTCTATTTACAGCTGTCCATATTGCGCTGATCATGTGGTAGATATCTAGCTGAGTATCCAGACGGATGTCCACCCTTGGGGCATCAACTCCAGAGAGTTCATGCAAATCTTTAACTTTCCTGTCTTTCTGGTGTGGTGTAGAAACCCCTAAGATGACAGACGGAGGCAGCAGGTTAATCACTGAAACGCAGCTGGGCAACGAGCCTGTCAGCCCCTAGGCGTGCGTCCAAGGATGCCGCTGGTCTCTGCCAAACGCCAAGAAACACACCGGAGCCCATAAGGCTCACCGGGCAGTTTCTGCTTGCCTGAGACACTGGCCCGTGGGAGCCGCTGTTGGAGATGTGAGAGGGGCCGAGGGATGAGGGCTCAGGACTGGAGGATGCCTGTTGTCTGAGCCTCTCATGCCGCACCTCCTCAGATGAGAGCAGGCAGCCGATGAGTACGGTTAGGTAGGAAGCCTGGAAGAGCCCAGGACAATATTGGGGTGGTGCAGTGGGTGAGTGGAGGCTTCTCGGTCAGCGCTCCAGGAGTGAGGCTTGCTAGAAAAAAAAAAGAGAAATAGCTTTTGTGGAACGCAGGGGAGGATTGCACTTTCCCTTTGTTTTCACTGTGGTTTTTCCTTTCTATACTTTAAACTCAGCCCTCAAAACCCTCAGAATAATTTCTTTAATCTCTCTGGTCAACCTGTGTAGAGCTGGGGCATGATGCCTGCCTGAGGCTGGTGACCTTCGGCTTTGGCCAGCGTCCCTCCAGAAGCAGTGGCTTGAAACAGAGACGCTATGGGACCCTGCAGAGAGCCCACAAGCAGGACAGAGGGACTTGTGCCTCAGGTCACACTTAAGCAAACCTCAGCCTGCGAGGTGTCCAGCACTGGGGCTTGTGCTGCCAGAGCTGGAAAACAGTCATGACAGCAATGGGTGAAACCTCCTGCAAAGCACAGGCAGCAAAAGGGCTTGGAGCAACCTCTCCGCCTTCATGAGGATCCCAGCTTGAGGTCGTCTCCTGTTCGGGATAGGAGGAAAACTGAAACTGGTTTAGGCATGTGATCCCAAAATCAATATTTTCACAGCTCAGGGCATGTGACGTGTCACCGGAAAGTGCCTGGTGAGGACAATGGCTGGCACAGGACCGCAGCTCCACAAGGCTCTGGTGCGCTCTGCCACTGGCCAGCCTGAGCACGGGCATCTATAAGCTGATGCCTACACCTACGGCAGTCCCTCTAGGTTTCCTTTCCAGGCAAGAAAATTCCTCCCATCAATCCGCTCATCTTCCAGAGATGCCCTGTTTTTAATGGGACTGGAGGGAGGAAGGCAGGATTTATGACTGGGAATTGAATTTCATGCATGGTTGTGTTTGCATTTCATACTACAGCACAGTATTTTGCATTAACAGTATATCCAGCAATAACACAAGCACTTCCTCCAGCTGAATTTTAACATTTGTGTCAGGTTCTTTAATGGATGCAGCAAACCTGTAGCTTTTGCATGCCGGGTTATGTCCTAACTCTCCCTTACCAAATCAGGTTTTTCCCGTATGTATATAGAAAAGTGAACACTTCCCAAAACACCACATGAAAAAAACGCTCTGGGCCATCTTTCCAAATAAACCCTTAATCCTCAGACATCACTGAAAGTCATTTTTGTCAATAGTGCACCGTCCCGTAGAAAAACAAAGAATAGTTGCTACAATAAGCACCGGTGTCTCCAACCTCACTGTTTGGCCTCTGCTGGCTTTTTTTTTTTTTTTTTTTTTTTTTTTTTTGCATTTGTCAAGCAATTTACAATCAAAAGCTGAGTGAATTTGTTGTTGGAAGGTTTTCTGACTCCTACCTACATGTAACATATAAGATAAAGAAAGGGGGAAAAAAAAGGAAACTGAATTTTCCCAGAGCTGGCACAAAGTAAACAGATTGCTTCATTATCCCGTTTCCTCCCACTTTGCTTGCTAAAAAAAAAAAGCGCAGTGCAATATTTAAATCCACATAAAAGCCTTACCACCAAAATCAGAAACATTGACCGTGTGCATGAAGCGTCATTCAGCGTGGCGAACTTTTCCTTGCAAACTGGACTTGTCAAAACTGTTTAAGAATTTCTCCTTTTCTAAAAGTCAAAATGCATTTCTGACGTGAAAAAAACCTTTACATAGCTTGCACGCTAAATTCTCAAAAGTGATACTGCCCTTCTTCGCTTGGCTTGCAGCTAAAACGAATTAAAAAGCTAGAATGAACACCTAAGTGAGCCACAGAAATAGATAGTCAGCTGAGAAAAGACACTTGAGCAAAGAGGAAAACAAAAAAACATGGTGCATACCTATATCTCTACTATCAGTGGAAAGCGCTTTATTTCTTTACAAGGGCAATGGCAAGGTAGAACTACCACAAAGTAATGAAAGAAAAATATTTTCAGTGTGGGAACATGAAAGTATTAACATAACAGGCAGAGCACATTGTGTCCTGCCCTTGGTGAATGTCTCATTGGCCACTCTGGACTGTGACCCAGCGAAAACAAGCAGTCCAAACGAATTTTCTCCTGGGTAGCACACCACTTCGTTTACTACAGGCAGTAGATGCTGTCAGACTGTTTTCTCAAGAGTCAGCACGGGGCCACGACGTTGCACTAAGGAATAGGAAGACCCCACGCTACACGCAAACTGCACACAAAATGAGCCGAAGCACCGCTCGGTACGCTAAAAACCTTCCGAATACATTCCATCCCTAGGATTTTCAACAAGGTAGTGCCCCTCCTTTCTTGGAGGAAGGGAAGATGTGAGGAACCTGACCACGTCCCCCAGCACATGTGCACTCCCATTGGCATCTATGTTTTTGATGGTTTTTTCTTCCTCCTCGGATCTCACTACTACCAATTTTATTTGTGCTTCCTTTAGTTCAGCAAGTTTAAATTTGGTTTTAAATCTGTCCTCTTTACCCAAGAGCTTCTGCTTCGGCAGGCAGCCCCTCCCCCTTTTTGCCAGAGGGTTTTACCCACTTCTGTCAAATCAGTCTGGCTATCTCTTCTATTTGAAATACGCACACCGCTTTGGAAACCAAATCAAACCAGTAGGATCAAAAGAAGCAGTATTGCTGATGGATCAAATGGACGTTAATTTCAACCTCAGTTTATCAATTTTTTGAATCTGTTTTGATAAAAAAAAAAAGTCACATATTATTTCCTTATTCCCTTTGTTTCTGAGTTGCTTGAGCATGTTGATCTAAGTCAGCTTTTAACTCCACTTTGTCACTGTGACCTTTTTTGATCCCAGCCCGTTTGCTCTCAGATTAAGTCACGCTACAGAAGCTGCTTTGCTCCAGGTTGTGGTTTTCATGTTCTCGGTTAAATGAAATGTTTCTATGCTGTCGGCCGGGACAACTAGTGCCTGATCAACAGCGGGGCCGGAGATGATAAGCCACAACTCGCTCTTCATGACACAACCCTTCTCTGAGTAACTATGGGGCTGCTGTGGGAATCAGGGAGAGAAACCGGAGGAGGGCATGGGGAAGGGCTTCCTTGCAGACAGAGATACTGCTGGAAGGCACAAAGCAGATCCTCACCTTCACCTGTCTCCCATTCCTCCCAGCTGGAAACTGGGACAAATTTGTGTTGAGGGTCAGGTGGTACCTGAGCAGGGCTAGGTACAAAGAGCGCAATGTAAATTATCACCCCTCGCCCATGATCTCCCGTGGCTTATTTCTGCCGCCTCCAGGGCCTTTGTCATGCCCCCCAGTCACCTCACACCATGTCATCTCCTCCACCGCTGCCTCCAGTTGCTACCACCCCCCTTTAGCTGAAGCACACACCTATCAAGCTTTGCTATTTGCATCCACTCGGGAAATGAGTCCCTCTTTTTGGAAACTCCTCTCTTCTCCTCACCCCCGTTCCGCTGCCTTGGGAAGGATATTACACTGGAGCCAAAGGCCTCTGTGCCACGCTCACAGCTTTGGGTTTTCTTTAGTATATCCAGAGGCATCCTCAAAAAAGAAAAAAGAAAAAAAAAAAAAAGGGGGATGACCATTGGAAAAATTTCCCTACGTGTAAACAGCTGGAAAAGTAGTTAAAACATACCACTGTTACGAACTGAACTACACATATCTGTGAAAAGAAGATTTCAGCATGTGGGCTAAGTAGCAGGGTAGCAGGGACCATTTGCAATGGTGTACTGAGTGAAATATGTAATATGTAATCATTAGGGCATCCGTGCACAACTTAGAGCCATAATAAGCCAAATGCACCCCAGTGCTACTCTGTTTGCTTCAGTGAGGTAACAAAATCACAGGGAAATAGAATAATTCAGGTTAGAAGGACCTTCAGAGGGTCCTTCAGAGGGCTGAAAACCTCCTGCTTTCAGCCCAACCCTGGCCAATTGCAGCTCTCCCCTCTGCAAATCCCTTTCATACCAAGACAAGCAAATCGGCAGAAATAAATCCAGCTAGGAATTCTGCCAAACGGACAGGGTGTGTGCACGCACGGACGAAGGGATCTCTCCCTTAGTAACCCTGGCTAGAAGGAAAAAACCCTGGGTAGCCGCTCGCTTGCGAGACACCTAACCCTTTGTGCACCATCCGCCTTGGCGGCAGAGCCTGGGGACTCCGGGGGAGAAGGTGGTGATGCTCTCCCATGGGAACTCTTGCTATGGAAGGATGTGCCTGGAGCAGGGACACGCAATGCTGCTGCCGGGCTGGCGTCGTGGCGAGACAAGCATGAGGCAGGCAGAGCCTATGAGGTCTTGAGATGTGCCAGCACCTCACTCTAGGTATCATTGCAGACCCCAGGTCAGCACAGAGGTACTCCTTTGTGGCAGCCACAGCTGCTCCTGAAGTTGCAGCGACATGGTAGCAACCATGCCGTTGTCCTGCTTGGAGTTACGGTTGACACTACAGGCCAGACATGGAAGTGCTAGAGCGTGTCCGAGAAGGGCAACGGAGCTGGTGAGGGGCCTGGAGCACAAGTCCTCTGAGGAGCGGGTGAGGGAACTGGAGAAGAGGAGGCTGAGGGGAGACCTTCTCGCTCTCTATAGCTCCCTGAAAGTAAGGTGTAGCCAGGGGTTGGTCGGACTCTTCTCCCAAGAAACAAGTGATAGGACAAGAGGAAATGGCCTCAAGTTGCGCCAGGGGATGTTTAGGTTGGATATTAGAAAAAATTTCTTCACCCAAAGGGTTGTCAAGCATCAGAACAGGCTGCCCAGGGCAGTGGTGGAGTCGCCATCCCTGGAGGTATTTCCCAGTCGGGCAGACGTGGTGCTGAGGGACATGGGTTAGGGGTGGGTTGGGCAGTGTTGGGTTGATGGTTGGACTTGATGATCTTAAAGGTCTCTTCCAACCAAAATGATTCTATGATTCTATGATCTAGTCCAAAACACATCTAATCAGATGGGCCTGTACAGGGTTGTGTCCAGTTAAGGCTTGAACACCTCCATGGAGAGAGATCCTACAGGCTCTTCGTGCAGCCTGCTTCAGTGCTTGGCCATCCTCACAGTAAACAATTTTTTTCCTACTACCTAATGGGAATTTTCCTCGTTCCAACTAAGGCCCCTTGTCCTGTTGCTGTGCTCCTCCCAGAGGATTGGCTCCAGCTTCTCCAAGTCCTCCAAATAGGAGCTGTCCCGGTGGCCGAAAAAGATGAGAGACTCCTCATGCCCAGATCTACCAAGTGCTCAGGACAGGGCAGAGGCTGCCTGTGGCACACAAGGGCAGAGGACGTGCTCAGTGGGAAAGCATTCCTGCTCTGGGAACACCAAGGTCTCAACCCTGGCCGGCAGCTCAGCCCACCGGTCAGGACTCAATCTCTTCATCTTTATAGCTCACTGCAAGGATCGCTTCTGAACACTGGCTGCTTTGGAAAGACATTTGCTTATTTGCCTCCCACCTCAATTAAATCCTTTGAAATTCCATTAGACACAGTATTCTTTTATTTTGCAAACGTTTTCTAAATCGCATTACATAGGGCCACCTGTTCTGAAAATCAGTCCGAAAGTTTCCCTCCTTTCCACTATGACCTACCTGGGTTTAGCAAAACTTAATTTGATGTGGAGGCACCTTCTGAAGGATGAGAGCTGCACCTGTGCTGTTGGCCAGGTGGAATGCACCTCCAGTAAAGTAGGAGATGCACTTCTTCACATTTCCTGCTCAGTTTGTTAAACAGGTTATATCTATTTTTAAAGCATTGTATTACAAACTTTCAGGGAACGACACAGGCTTTTTTTCGACAAAATTAAGACAAGCAGAAAAAAAAAAAAAAAAAAGAAAAAAGGAATTAATTCCAGGGTCAANACTTAGAGCCATAATAAGCCAAATGCACCCCAGTGCTACTCTGTTTGCTTCAGTGAGGTAACAAAATCACAGGGAAATAGAATAATTCAGGTTAGAAGGACCTTCAGAGGGTCCTTCAGAGGGCTGAAAACCTCCTGCTTTCAGCCCAACCCTGGCCAATTGCAGCTCTCCCCTCTGCAAATCCCTTTCATACCAAGACAAGCAAATCGGCAGAAATAAATCCAGCTAGGAATTCTGCCAAACGGACAGGGTGTGTGCACGCACGGACGAAGGGATCTCTCCCTTAGTAACCCTGGCTAGAAGGAAAAAACCCTGGGTAGCCGCTCGCTTGCGAGACACCTAACCCTTTGTGCACCATCCGCCTTGGCGGCAGAGCCTGGGGACTCCGGGGGAGAAGGTGGTGATGCTCTCCCATGGGAACTCTTGCTATGGAAGGATGTGCCTGGAGCAGGGACACGCAATGCTGCTGCCGGGCTGGCGTCGTGGCGAGACAAGCATGAGGCAGGCAGAGCCTATGAGGTCTTGAGATGTGCCAGCACCTCACTCTAGGTATCATTGCAGACCCCAGGTCAGCACAGAGGTACTCCTTTGTGGCAGCCACAGCTGCTCCTGAAGTTGCAGCGACATGGTAGCAACCATGCCGTTGTCCTGCTTGGAGTTACGGTTGACACTACAGGACAGACATGGAAGTGCTAGAGCGTGTCCGAGAAGGGCAACGGAGCTGGTGAGGGGCCTGGAGCACAAGTCCTCTGAGGAGCGGGTGAGGGAACTGGAGAAGAGGAGGCTGAGGGGAGACCTTCTCGCTCTCTATAGCTCCCTGAAAGTAAGGTGTAGCCAGGGGTTGGTCGGACTCTTCTCCCAAGAAACAAGTGATAGGACAAGAGGAAATGGCCTCAAGTTGCGCCAGGGGATGTTTAGGTTGGATATTAGAAAAAATTTCTTCACCCAAAGGGTTGTCAAGCATCAGAACAGGCTGCCCAGGGCAGTGGTGGAGTCGCCATCCCTGGAGGTATTTCCCAGTCGGGCAGACGTGGTGCTGAGGGACATGGGTTAGGGGTGGGTTGGGCAGTGTTGGGTTGATGGTTGGACTTGATGATCTTAAAGGTCTCTTCCAACCAAAATGATTCTATGATTCTATGATCTAGTCCAAAACACATCTAATCAGATGGGCCTGTACAGGGTTGTGTCCAGTTAAGGCTTGAACACCTCCATGGAGAGAGATCCTACAGGCTCTTCGTGCAGCCTGCTTCAGTGCTTGGCCATCCTCACAGTAAACAATTTTTTTCCTACTACCTAATGGGAATTTTCCTCGTTCCAACTAAGGCCCCTTGTCCTGTTGCTGTGCTCCTCCCAGAGGATTGGCTCCAGCTTCTCCAAGTCCTCCAAATAGGAGCTGTCCCGGTGGCCGAAAAAGATGAGAGACTCCTCATGCCCAGATCTACCAAGTGCTCAGGACAGGGCAGAGGCTGCCTGTGGCACACAAGGGCAGAGGACGTGCTCAGTGGGAAAGCATTCCTGCTCTGGGAACACCAAGGTCTCAACCCTGGCCGGCAGCTCAGCCCACCGGTCAGGACTCAATCTCTTCATCTTTATAGCTCACTGCAAGGATCGCTTCTGAACACTGGCTGCTTTGGAAAGACATTTGCTTATTTGCCTCCCACCTCAATTAAATCCTTTGAAATTCCATTAGACACAGTATTCTTTTATTTTGCAAACGTTTTCTAAATCGCATTACATAGGGCCACCTGTTCTGAAAATCAGTCCGAAAGTTTCCCTCCTTTCCACTATGACCTACCTGGGTTTAGCAAAACTTAATTTGATGTGGAGGCACCTTCTGAAGGATGAGAGCTGCACCTGTGCTGTTGGCCAGGTGGAATGCACCTCCAGTAAAGTAGGAGATGCACTTCTTCACATTTCCTGCTCAGTTTGTTAAACAGGTTATATCTATTTTTAAAGCATTGTATTACAAACTTTCAGGGAACGACACAGGCTTTTTTTCGACAAAATTAAGACAAGCAGAAAAAAAAAAAAAAAAGAAGAAATAATGCATTAATCTCAGTGTCAAGAAACAAAGTCTGTAATGTCCGAACACACTGCACAGAATGGGAGAGGAGAAAGTTTACTGGCTCGGGGAATGCAATTTTTCACTCCTTTAAAACACTCTGGGTTGTCATTTCCTATTAATTTTTTACTTTTTGTTATGTAATATATGAACCGCATAGCTTAAAATCATTCTTGTCCTGGCAGTTTACAAAAGACGTGGAGTAATTTAATTTAATTCCATCACTTATAGCCTAAGAAAAACAACAGTGGCAACCCCAGCAAGACTGGTGATCATTAACTGATGTTCCCACTCTGAGGGATTTTTTTAGGTGACACAGAAACATTCCTTTGTCTGCTCTCCTTTGGAGAAGAGGATCTGGTTGCTCATTTTTTGCGCTTTTTGTTCTGCACAATGCAGACCAGTTGTGTTAATCTCCTCTAACGCACGCGCCAGTTCGAGGCGTATTCCCCAGATCCGTCGCTGACAGCAGACCTGACCTTGCCCGGGTGATGACGCTCTTACAAGCCTGTCTATATTCCCCGCATGTCTGCCTTGCCTTTTCAATATTCAAATTCTCCGGGAAACCCTAGCAAACAAGGAAGTTGTCCTTCAGCCTTAGAAAAATAAAGTTGGGTTGTTTTTTTTTTTTTCCTTTTGCACAAGTGTTCTAGGCACCCTGGAAATCATAACATGGCAGAGCCAGGAAAGAGTCTCAAGTTGCTCAACGTATGCATGGTAAAATTTACAAGAAAAATTACTCCCGGACAAAGGCATGACGACCCTAGCCTGCTTACCCTGGCTGCAGAACAAATGCTGTTGTCATCCCGTGTTTAACTTATGAGGCAATAGCGATCGCTTGCGATTTTTATTCTGCAAGAGCTGAAGTAATATCCTGTATTTCAGACTTGAGAGCAAAACCATTTTTGAAGGAGTTGTCCGTACATAGTAATACAATAAACTTTTCTAGGTTATAAAAACCCAACTATTGATTAATACTCCATTCTGATTTGTAAAATACATGTAGCTTAAAAATCTTGGGAGCCTGGGGAGGTCCCTGCTGGCTGTAAGCGAGCCAATGTTATTCCAACTCACAAGAAGAGCGTGAGGGAAGACCCAGGATACCACAGACCTGTTAGTCTAACCTCAGTTCCTGGAAAAATGATGGAGAAGATTATAGCGGCTACTGTTGAAAGGCATTTAAAGAATAATGCAGTGATCAGGCACAGTCAACATGGGTTCTCAAAGGGAAAGTCCTGCTTGAGTAATTTGATATCCTTCTCTGGTAAAGTCACTTGCCCAGTGATGAAGGGAAGGCTCTGGGTGTAGTTTTTCTGGATTTTAGTAAGGCTTTTGGTACTGTCCCTCACAGCATCCTTCTGGACAAGTTGTCCAACTGCGGGATGTGTGAGTTCACAGTGCGTTGGGTGAAGAACTGGCTGAAGGGCAGAGCTCACCGGGTTTGTAGTGAATGGGGCTACATCTGGCTGGTGACCGGTCACCAGTGGTGTTCCTCAGGACTCGGTCCTAGGGCCAGGTCTATTCAATACATTTATCAACGATCTGCATGCAGGAACTGAATTGGCAAGTTCGCTGACAATACCAGCCTGGGAGGTGCTGCTGACTCTCTTGAGGGACAGGAGGCCTTGCAGAGGGATGTAGGTAGACAGGAGCATTGGGCTATGATTAATGGGATGAAATTTAGGAAGTCGAAATGCCAGATTCTGCACCTGGGATGGAGTAAGGCCAGGCACAAGTACAAACTGGGAGCAGAGTGTCTGGAACGCAGCCCTGCAGAAAGGGATCTGGGGGTGCTGGTCAAGAGCAATCTCACTATGAGTCCGCAGTGTGTCCTGGCAGCCAAGGGGGCAAACCACATCATGGGGTGCATCAAACACAGCATCACCAGCCCATCAAATGAGGTGATTATCCAGCCGTATTCACTGTTGGTGCAGCCTCACCTTGAGAACTGTGCGCTGTTCTGGGACCCAGAATTTAAGAAGGATGTTCAGGTCCTTGAACGCAACCAGAGGAGCGCCGCAAAGCCGGTGAAAGGGCTGGAAAGAATGTCCATTGGGGAGCAGCTAAGGACTTTGGCTTGTCTAGTTGGGAGAAAAGGGGGCTGGGGGCGACCTCATTGCTCTCTACGGCTTCCTGAGGAGGGGACGTGGAGAAGGAGGTGCTGATCTCTTCTGCCTGGGATCCAGTGACAGGACGTGGAAACAGTTCAAAGCTGCACCAGGGGAGGTTTAGACTGGACATTTCTTTACCGAGAGGGTGGTGAAACCCTGGAACAGGCTTCCTAGAGAGGTGGTCGATGCCCCAAACCTGTCAGCATTTAAGAGGCATTTGGGCGGCGACCTCAACAACATGCTTTAACTTTTGGTCAGCCCCGAACTGGTCAGGCAGTTGGACTAGATGATCATTGTAGCTCCCTTCCAAATTAAATATTCTATTCTAAATACTTACTAACAATACCCCGAAAAATGCAATTTTTATGCCCAAGAGCCAATGACACTTGCCACAAAAAATGAACCACAAGGGTTGGTTTTCTTACAAAAAGGTGTGAGCACCTTTCTTTCCCAGTCCAGGCGAATAAATCCATACTCATTCAAATGATCCAGCACAAAACTGTATTAATGCAATGATCTGATCAATTTATGTACAGATAAGAACAGGAATAAGTCCCACAACAGTCTGAGGAACTTCAAAAAAATGCCCAAGCCATAGCTTGTCCCAAAACATGGGAACAAGAAACAAAACAAAAGACAAGTCTTTCAGCCTACTACGCAAGTTAAAAATAACTAAGAAAGCCAAGTCAGCAAAGCCAAAGCTAGAGCTACGGTAGCAGGAAGACAAAGGTTGAAGAGCGTTACAAGCATGTCTTCATATGGATATCAAATTCCCAGCACTGCAATGGGGAAGGAGAAAAGGGACTGTTGTTTTCTGGAAAACTGGAAGCTGGGAGATGCATCAGTTCAGCTCACAATGGAGGAACTTGCAGTTGCATAAGACAGAGAAGCTGAAAAATTAGTAAGGGGGCAGATGCAACTTCACAGATGAATGTTTTTCCATTTCTAATCCCTGCGGATCCAGCCAACACAAAGAAAATGCCGCAGGGGAAGAGTATCTCATGCAGCTTCCCTTACCCTTCAACCCCGGGGTGAATGCACAAGCGTGCAGGATGTCATTTTGGGTTTACACCAACACAAATGAGATCAGGAGCTCAACATTTTGCTTTGATTTTAGATGAGAGAGGTGGTAACAACTGGACTGGAGACATAAAAGTCCCCAGAAGCAGACGTGTCATGAGTAGAAAAGAGCAGCCTTTTCCTGAAGCTGAAGTGATCCTGGATCTCACGTACTGAGTCCACTCTGCATCATTCCAGATAAAAAAGGGGTTTACAAGGGAATGAACACATAGATTAGCCCTGCTTGAAGGGTCATTGCTCACAGGCAAGTGGGTTTGAGGTGGAATTAACTTCATCTGCCCTAAGCTACCTGCATGGGCTCCCTCTGAAGTCCCTGGTGGGAGATAGGTGCCCGTCAGAGAGACATGGAACCACACTGCACATAACAGCCAAAATCCAGCTCTGTTGAAAGCAGAGTGGCCTGGGGCAGCAGAATTGGTCGTTGGAGATGTCCTGGTTTGAGGACACGACAGGAGATCACAGCCAGAGCCCACAGCAGGTTCAGCAGGGTTGCACACCTTCAGCAGGGCTACCCACCCAGCCTGCCCCTTCCACCAGTCCTCTGGGAAGGGGTGCTTATGCTTGTCAGGAAGCTCCTCTTCCTCCTCCTCTTCTTCCCCGGGGCTCAGACTCAGATCTAGAAGTCCCCAGGCTGTGCTCCTGTCCTTCAACACCCGCTCCAGCTTCCTGGTTATAGTGTGGCAGCACACTGAAAACTTCCGGTGGGCCCTGGCCAAAATTTGCCTGGACACCAGTCCCTGGATTCAACCAGCTTTACACCAGCCAAAGTGGTGTTATCAACAAAAGAGTTGTTGAGCTCCCCATGTCAAGAAAACACGATGACCCAGACTTGGACTCAAGCCTCTTACCTCCGACTGGATTAGATCCCAGCTGATAGCTGCTTGGATTGACCTAGCTTTCCACCACCAAAAGAAAGTCCAGTCTGCAAGACCTCAAAGTGCTATGATGGGGGAAAATACTAAAAAAGCTTCCCCCCCAGCCCTCTTTCTGCTGCCATGCCCTACAATAAATAGATCACAATGTCACGTAGGTGAGACTTGGATCTACGGTTGAGCCTCTATTCCTTGACTCCCAAGCAATTCTCTGTGTTCCAAAGTGTTAGCACTGTGTTAGCGTGGCCCACCCAGACCCTTTCTCTCTCTTTTCTCTCTTTTTCCTCCCGAGGAGACGACGTCTTGGCACAGAGGTTGGATGGGCGCCGTAGCGTACCCCATGCCCAACACTGCTGTGCAAGCGAGTCCGCTCCTGCTCTCCCCCCTCCCTGCCAGCGCCTCTGTGTGTCACCTGCAAGTCGGAGGGTACCGAGGAGGCAGAGAGCGGGCAGGGAGCCATCGCGTCAGTAACCGCAGCTGCAGACCACATTTTATCTTGCTGGGGCATTAACAGACCAACAAACAGCCTGTTCCCATTGAGCTCTGACACACATCCAAGGGTACACCTAACTCTAGCTAGTTTTTTCCTTTCCTTTTTTTTTTTATTTAATATCTATAAGGTGATTACATCCGGGTTTGTGTCCACACAGCAAAACCAAAGAGCATTCATCTTAAGAATAATGATGTAAATGCGGCTTCTTATCCTCCAGTGATTGCCTGTCTGGCAAAAAGGTTTAGAAAATGTAACAATAGTTTTGAAATAAATAGGAGGAAAGTAAAGACCGGCAGTGTACTTTCCACATCAATGGCAAATACACTACTGATGTGGAAAGTAAACAGCTCCGAACAAGAGGAGAAGCCGCGGTGGATAACTTTACCCCTGCGAGCCGCAAGCTCACACGCCAGCGCGTTAAGACCCATGGTAGAAAATCCCCAGTTCATCACCTCACGTTGCAAAAGCAGCTATAACTAAAACCTGTAGTAGCTGTGGCCGCGGAATAGCAGGAGGCCAGCTGAAATGCAGAGGGTTAAATAAAAACCAAACCGCCTTGCCACCCATTTTGACAGCTTGCCTCCCCGGTGGGACTACGGAGCGCTCCAGTTCTGCAAGCCTTGCTCAGAACTACCCCCCTGGCAAGGCTTTTTCTTACTTTTTATTTTTTTTTTGGAGGGGGGGATGTACGGGCGGAGGGGAGAGGGGGGTGCCTGCGTGCAGAAAGAGTCGCAAACTTTAAACGCGGCGGGGAAGGCGCTAAGGAAGCACCTGCCAGGTCGCTGCCACCCCCTCCCGTGCCCTGCAACCCTCACCTGCAGGGCGAGGGGAAGCCAGAGCCTCCTTACAGGTGGCGCCGCTGTTTGTTTGTTTGTTTGTGTGTTTATTTGTTTGTT
>VZSF01011068.1:0-146702 GCA_013398295.1 Chionis minor | reverse complement strand
TGGTGGGGGGTGGCGGGGACCCCGGGGAAGGTGGCTTCCACCCGGGATCGTGGGCAAATGCCTTCGTTCTCCCAAGTATTGCTTGCACACACCTGTGGAAGTGCAGGGGGGGTGGGGAGAGTTTGCCTAAAAACCACCGATTGAGGTTAGATTTGGTGCCCAAGTGCTCGTCTTCTCGTTTTGGCCTCTCTCGTTGTTGCTACCTGCTTTTTTTCCTCCTTCTCCCCCTCCCCATCGGCAGACTCCGTGCGTGTGGATTTGACACGAGAAGAATGCAGGCAAATTTTTCTTGCCAATTTATTTTCCGTCTTGTTGTGACATTCCTCTTTTTTTTTTTTTTTTTTTTTTTTTCGTTTTTGCCNGTTTTGCCAGCCGCGCAACGGTCGGTGGAGAAGAACAAGCCTCTGCGTCATTTCGTTTTAATTAATGGCCCTTTGCCTTTTTTTGCTAAGCGGCTATTAACTTGGATGTAATTGCTTCATTGATAAATGACGGCGTAAAAGCTCGGGGCAGGAAGGGATGCAGAGGTATGCAAAAGCCATGCGTAGCTCCACTTGGTTTTAGGGCAGCGTTATTTGGAAGCAAAGCTGAGAGTTTTGCTGTAGTGCCCGACACCGAGGTGGTGCTGCATTTCTTCCCTCCTTCAGGGGAAGCATCTTTGCCCTTTTAGGAAGCCCGACTGGGAAGCTGGAAATCTTTAGGACTAAACTTCTGCTTGATAAATCCGCACTGATGGTGGCTGGTAGAGGCAGGGGAAGTGCAGGTGGCACTGGTTTATAGCCTCGGGAGTGACTGTAAAGGAAGGGAGGAAAGGTTTTTAAAACGATGGATGGCACCTTTTCCAAGTTTTTATGGTCATAAACGATTAAACTGTACAGGGTGCCAGTGGCTTTGATACTCCCAAAGAATCGGGTCGACAGTCTGGCCAGACACCCATTGCGCTGGAGTCTGGGAGCGGGGTTTGGTGTGAAAGGTTTGTTTAAAGAAAGTCTGTTAATCAAATCACTAACAGATTAATATTACCATAACAGGAACTAATATTATCATGAAGCTAATTAATACCAGTGTCAGAAAACCTTTAAGCTCTGTGTACAAAGAGCTAAAAGAAGTCAAGATGCTAAAAAGAGGTAGTGCAGGCAGCGCTTGAGCGTCACTGTCGCAGGATGCTTCCCTTGGATGGAGAAGTACAGATCCCCAGAACACCTTTTGACCCAGTCCCGTGGCGGCAGAGGGGTTTTCCGGTTCCTCCGAAGGGGTGGGAGAGCTGGCTCAACTCCGTTGGCATCAGTCATCCTATGGCTTAGTGTAGGAGCATGGAATGTGGTTTCCAGGCTTGGGCAAGGAGCTGTGGTGTGTGTGCAGGCGGGCACAGAGCGATCCACCAAATCTATTGTGCAGCTGTTCATTGAGTTCCAGGTTAATCTGTTTTCAGAGTAAGAAAAGCGTAGTTACGAACAAAGTGTGCAGAACTGGGAACACTTAAAATTCCTAAAAGAAGAAGAAACTCGACAGAGAACTCCTTACCACCCCTTCCTCCAGACTCAAGTCTGGGAAACCTTGTGCACTGGGTAACCTGTTCCACTTGCCCAAGGGGTGAGTTTCTGAGGCACCTGCTGCAGGGTGAAGCAGCTCTCAGGGCGCTAACTCGTTTGGGACGGAAGCGAGTCCGAAATGCACATCCGGAAGGCCTTATCCCATCCATCCTCCTTGGCCAGACTGCCTATCAGTAGCGGAAGGTTCTTGGCTTCAGTGTTTCTCAGTAACACCTCTAAACGCTGTGGGGCCAAACCCTGGCACCCAGGCATGTTCCCAATGAAAGGCAGGCTGGAGAGAGAGTAATGTAAGCCTCACAGCACCAGCCAGGCAAGGTAGGATGGGGCACAGGGTGACCACCACCGTGGTCAGAGGTGCTTTCAGTAGCCCAGCTCTCCCAGACTCTCCTCCTCGCGGTTACGGGCTCTGCTGGGAACCCGTGACCTCCTGGCAGTGGGTGGGTACGTCCTCTTTTTAACCTTAACCCTTCCCCGGTGCAGGAGGGTACTTTGGGGTTGCAGCGCGTCACCGCATAGCTTAGGAGGGTTTGTGTGTCAGCGTGAGGCTGAATCCTCCTCGGGCCTCAAGTAGGCTCTCCCATCCTCTTTGTACAGACTTCTGTAGCTAGTCCAGATCCCATTCCCTGTCACCAGGAACATGGAAACTTCCTTACTCCATCCTCAGAAGACACAAAAAAGGGCAGATCTGACTTGCCGTTTTCCCACAGGTGTTTGTGAGCAGAAGCAATAACCCTATTGAGAAACGTGTAAGGGGTGACGTGTTGCTCTCCTCGAAATGGTAGAACAGGCCTGGGAAATTGCTCGAACTTTTGTTGTTGTCCCAGGGAAAGGCGGTTCTGCTTCAGTCCTTCTTCATGCAGCTGGAGAGGATTTGCCTTGCGGAGTGGTTCCTCTTCTACAGAAATGTGTTTTTGTCAAATTGGAAACCTCTGAGTTCTGCCGGACTTCTTGCCCGGAGAGACCACTCAGGTCCACCAGGGGCTCAGAGGCAAAGCAAGGGGGTAAGAAATTGGGGTATTACCATGCTGGTTGCCAGGGCACCCCTGTGGGGTGCATGAGAAGTCCGTCCTTCTTCAGAAGCAATGTTGTAGTTTGGGTCAAGAGTGATCCGGTTCCTCCTTACCCTTGTTTTGGTTTGCATCATGGAGTGGTCCTGGACTGTGCCCCTCCCTGGATTGCCGTAGGGCGGCACAGCAGCGGGGCTGCCCCGGTGGCTTTCAGGCCACCACGGCACACGAGTGGCCACCAGAGAAAATCACACGTGATGCCCTTCCACCTGTGTGCGTTCCTGTGCGAGAAATCCGTTTGGCCAGCCCTCGTTGAGGGCTCCAGCCCCACAGTCTCTACGCAAGCAAAACTATTTTTGCTGTCTGTGGGACTTAGAGTCATTCCAGGTTTACTTTTGGGTGCTGCTGGTCATAGGTGGAAACTTAGTGATGAAACCACCTCCCCAAAAGAGGACATATCAGTTACCGTGTTTCCAGCAGTGGCTCTGATGACCTTTTGCAAGAACAGAGCCGAACAAAAATTTACTTACGAGCTAAAAGAGGGTATTGGAGCTTAGAAAAACATACAAAAGCAGTGGGTGTGTACTTTTAGAAAGAATCTGCGCTGTATCTGTAAGGCAACCTCTTATATTTCACGTGATGCAGACTGCAAGATGCCACTGGGGGCATTTATTGTGAAAGTGACAGTCCCTAGAATTTTGCATGTACTTTTTTTGTCAGTGTCATATGATACGAATATACGAATTCCTCCTAACTCTTTGTGAGCATGAGAAGCAAGCGTGAGAGCAGCGAGGCAAGAAAGATGAAGATCTAACAAGATTAATTTGAATGCAAGACAAAACACATTTGTTTAAAAAAAACCCCATTACCTTGAAATAGGTTTCTCTTGGAATGCTGCTAAACATGACTTTATGCGTAATGCATGTTTGTCTGCTTGTCTGTTTAAAACATACGGATTTTTATTGCTTGGGAGCTTCATTTGGGTGGTCAACATGCACATGGCAAGCTTCCTACAGAAGCTGGTACAAATACAGACAATAAATATTTGGAAAGTCTTTGGTCTTGAGTGGAGGAGTGTGAAGAATAGGCAGCTCCCCCTTACATGTCTCTGCATTATAAGCCTTGGTAAGTAATGTAGTGTTCTCGCTTTCTAGGAAGCAAAGAAAGAGTTTAATTACTCCCACAGCCAAATGTTGTACATAAACGTAGGGTCCAAGCAATAGGAGGCTGGATTTGGTGAAAAGGTTGATTCCACCATTTCGTGCTTCCTAATGCTCCAGTTAATCTAGTGGGACTAACAGAGTCGTCTGCTCTTCCACATTACTGGTGTAGATTTGGTTTGGGATTTTTTCATACATTTTGTTTTTAAAATGTGTGCCAGTTGGATGAGTTGCTGGGGTGAACTGAAACAAGTCCCACCGTGGCTGGCCTGCCCAATTTGGTGAAATATTTAGTGAAGAAGGTTATTCATTCAGCAGAACTGAGCAGTCTTCCAGCTCGTGCTGTTTATAATTGAAAATGATTTCTGGGTGAGTGAGTTAATTATTTCTTGCTGTCTCACTACCCTCTACCTATTCTAAATCTGTGTATTGACCTTCAGGAACGGCTGAATTTCATCCGTGTGGTTCCTAGCATATGCTGGTTATTTTGGTTGGGGTGAATATTTACTGTTTCTCCTAGGAGGTTCAGACATAAATAAAAGTTTAGAGGACCTCTGGGTAAATATGTTCATGGTTCAGCACTTTAATGTGTCAATTAACTACTAACAGTGTCAATAAATTGGACCTGTCAAAAATAATAGCTTTCTTGCCAGTCTTCATCTCCCGCTTTACCTGTGGGCTACAAGAAATACATTACACACCACCGAAAGTAGTAAAAGTCAACTTTTCCATGCCTATAGCAAAACTCAACAAAGCAAGACTGCTTTCTTCAAACTTGGGGTTTATAAACTAAGAACCATGTTTTGAAATCTTCATAAAGCCCTTTTCCTACTGACATCCCTTGGATTTTGCCGGAGTGAAGAAAAAGGAGTAAGAACAGGGGATTTGACTCAAAAGCAGAGGTGTACCTATCACCTGAGTTTGAACTCAACTGGTTGGGAGTACGGTTTCATGTCACTGTTGAGGAAATTTTACTCTGCCCAGTTGGATGAGAAAGATGGTCATCTCACCTGATTTTAGGTAACCACAATCTGGCTGTTCCCCTTAGGCTTGACGCTTCATTTGTCATGAATGGAGAAAAGGAGGTTTCTCCAGCAAGGAGCTCATCCTTCTGCCATAGGAGTCTACCTTACAGTTCAGACTTAACGTACCTAATTACAACAATAGACCCTTCAACTGGTACAAATGACTCCCTCTCTTATATTCCAACATGAAAAGTGTACGACAGCTACAGTTTTTTCCTTGACTGCTGTATTTCTTTGGCAGATGGGCCACAGAAGCAGGTTGCAAATGAAAGAAGTCTACGTGCGTGCCAGGGGATGTAGATAAATGGCAGTAGGTTGTGTTTGCAGACGTGCAGCGCGGCACCTAAATTCAGCAGTTTTATCAACTGATAAAACGGGGTGTTACGTGGTACAAATTGCTTCTTGTGTGCTGCTTGTTGCTCAAAGCTGTGAATCGGTGGGGTTTTTAAAAAAAAATGTTCAGACACAGAGTGGTCATCCTGGAGCTGATAGGCCTCCAGCAGCGGCCAAAGTGGGTGGCAGTAGGAAAGCAGAAGGTGGCCCCGCGTCAGTGGTAGCCATCTGCAGCTCAAGGATCTGCCAGCCAGAGGCAGATTTCTCTTTAATTAGTGTATCTATCCAGTCTCTTTTTGAATCTCTGTAAACCTTTAGCATTCACATACCCCGTGGAAAGGAGTTCCACAACTCCATTATACGAACAAGCGCACTTTTGTTTTGAATCTGCTGCCTTCTATTTTCATTAGATGTCCTCTAGTTCCTGTTCTAATATATTAATTTCCTATATATTAAAGATGTTTACGCGGGTCTTTTTTTGGTTTATTTGCTGTTACGTAAAACTGGGTGCGAAAGGCAATGAAAACGTGGCTCAGCTCTCAACATTTCCACCCACTGGAGATCAAAGTGAAAAGAATGAGTACCCTAATGGTGGCAGTACATTTTCATTTAAAAGGAGATGTAACAACAGGTCATGAAGAAAAACATCTTGTGATGGTTATTCAGCTGTGTAAGACTGCCGTGTTCTGCCCTGGCAACAGCGATAGGAGATTATCGCAGGCTTTCAGTTACAAGATGTTCTCGGGAGGGAGAAGAGGCCAAGCAGCCCGTTGTCCCGCTGAAAGGTCCTGCCCCGGGGAGGTCCAGCTCGGAGCAGCCTCAGCCAGCACAGCAAAATTGCATGTGGCTAAAGCCAGCCCCGTGCGCCCAGGCTTAAGTGTGATTTGGTTTGTCTCAAAGGGCTGCTGCTGGCCCATGAAGCTGAGAAGGCGTTTGACCTCGCTGCGGAACGAGGGCCTTCTTGGCGGATCCAGATCAAATCGGTGGCATGTCCCCGGCAGGCCCAGGACCCCAGCCAGGCTCAGGGCTGCCCGTCGTATTGCGTCTGCCACACGCAGGCGCAGCGAGGCTGACGCGTTAAGACTCGCCTGCTGTGCACAGAGCGGCTCCGCCACCTACGACGGGAAGGTTGGAACAGGCTGCCCAGAGAGGTGGTGGAGTCTCTGACTCTGGAGACATTCCAATCCCTCCTGGACGCCACCTTGTGCAACCTGCTGTAGGTGGACCTGCTCTGGTGGGGGGGTTGGACCAGGTGATCTCCAGAGGTCCCTTCCAACCCCTAACATTCTATGATTCTATGATTCTGTGACAGCCACTATGTGGACCACGTGCTGCTGCTCTTCAAAACCTCACGGGCACAACCCCCTGCATATACTGTACCCAGTGCCACCGAATTATTTTTTTGCAGCCCCGAGTACCATAGTATGTTTCTTACGAGCTGGGCTCAGGTGATGATGCCCCACCAAGGGCATACATCACCTAGGAGAATACACCCAACGGGAAGGGGAGGTTACTCCAGCCAAGGTCTGGTTCAGTTTGCCATAGTGAACGCCTAACCCTGCGCGGGGGCCAGAGGAGCTACAGCAAAACCCCTTGTGTCCCCAGGTCTCACGTTAGCCTTGCTCTTTCTCGCCGCAGGTTACATCCAAGCCTGCAGAGGACTGATGATCTCTGCCGTCTGCCTGGGCTTCTTCGGTGCCGTTTTTGGACTGGTTGGGATGAAGTGCACAAAAGTCGGAGGCTCCGATCAGACTAAAGCAAAAATAGCTTGTTTAGCTGGACTGATTTTCATACTGTCTGGTAAATATACCTTATTTGTCTAAGTTCGGGCATTTGAAGTCATACCAGAGCTGCTACCTTTCCGCAGAAATCCGCGCACAATTCTCCATGGCTGCATTGGCTTCAGGGTCAGGCCCAAAGCTCTTCTGCTGGCTCCACTGAATGGTTTGTCTTATGCTTTTCAGGGTTGTGCTCTATGACTAGTTGTTCCCTGTATGCAAACAGGATTACGTCTGAGTTCTTTGATCCTTCTTTTGTTGCACAAAAGTAAGTACTTTCCTATACCCATAAATCTTTCAACGAAGTAGACCTTAAGTTTCACACTGCGCAGCAGAACCCATTTAAGCACAGGGCAGGTGCTTCTCCTGCTGGGCAGAGGAGGAGAGTGGGCTGCAGTTTTATTTAATCGGGATTTCCAACTGGAGTAACTGTGTGCTGAAATGTAACGAACGAACACACCTTCCCCGGCAGCGATTGCTCTGTCATTTTTGTGCCCAGGGCTATTGCGGCTCGGCAGGCTTCTGCCCCGCTTGCCGCAGAGCAAATGGGGTTAATTGGGAGTGAAGCTGGCGTTGATGTCAGAGATGCGGCAAAAGCATTGTGCAAGACAGAGGCACTTGTTAGGCTCATCATTTGGTAGGAAAGGAAGGAAATTATTTCCTTAAGCCTTTGACAGAAGGTGGTTTCCATAAAGGTGTCGAGCACTGCGCAATCTTGGCTCCTCTTGAAGAGAGGTTTCCGCAGGCTCTGTGGACTTTTTGCTGACAGATTCTCAAATCCAGATGACTGACGTTTGGATCATAAACCTTACCGTAACCCGCGATCTTAGAAGCACCAACATAAATGCTTTGAGTGTAATTGCAATTAAATTTAAGGGAGCGAGTGTTTGTAGAATTGTAGGATCCATACCAGAAATGATGAGCATCCCTAAAGACTCCTTTTAAAGCTGTGGGAGTTCTCAGGACCTGCAGAGGCAGCAATTCATGAACCAGTGCTTGGATTTTGGATTCACATCCTAACTACCAAGTCTGAAAATGTTGGCTGTAAATTATAGCATCATAGACTTTCCTGTTTTGGCTTCTTACACAATGTAAAGTTATCTTTAAAGACAAGGATTTCAAAGTTTTGGTGGTGGTGGTATGTCGAGCATTGGGTGACCATTTCCCTGAGACCCAAGTAAGGGCTCAGTAAGGAGCCCTGAGCCTTTCTGTTTCTCCTCGATAGGAAGAAAACTGTCTGAAGAAATAACATTAGCTAGATCCACGTTTGCTGTAGGGCTGAGGCTGCTTCTCCTGTCTTGAAAACAAGTTCGTATTAGTTTTCTCCATAATTCTGCTATAGTTTCTGCTTGTTTGGTAGAGTGAGGACAGGATAAAAAGGCCTCCAAAAGAAAAAAGAATGTGAGGTACTGTGAAGAAAATGGAACCTGGCTGTATAGCCAGAAGTTAATTATTCATCAGGCTTACTGTTCCTAGTGAAAAATACCGTGGTTGTTGCCAGAAGTCCCTTTCCTACACAGTATTCCAAAGCTCTTCTGCTGCAAAAGAGCAGGCAGATCTCACAGTGGAGTTTTGCTGCAGGGGAATGAGAAATCCAGTTTAAATGTCGAAACAAAGGTTGTAAAACATCCTCTGCAGAAGTTACCTTTTTCCTGAACAACCAGCACAGCTCAGCCATGGGCACACATAATCACAACTGCAAAGATAAAGGCAGAGAGGAAAGCCAGAAGTTGTAATTTGAGTTGCGCAGTGAATGTAGCTCATGCAATGACCTTGCATCAGATTAAGCTAATGGTGGCGTTCGACTCCTTTCTCTCTCAAGCAACGTAAAATACATTGGAGTAATGTATTTTGTTGCTGTCTGTGAACTCTTACTTTGATACGCATTGCAGAAGCATTTAATGTGCTTTGCTGGTATATTGTGGAAACGTGGCATTGGCACTTCACTGAGACAGGCTGCTGCTTTGGGTTTCAACCTTACTTAGTTACTCTTATTGCACATTTCTCTCCTGAAGTTACTCTGGGGGTGTCAAAAACAGTCCTGAGATACCGTTAGTGGAAAAACAAACGACACGGGATGTTTAGCGTCATCTCAGCCATCAGAATTTCCCTCCAGCCTTCTGCATTTGGAAAGAGGAACACTGACGATGTATGGGTGCAGGAGGAATCAGAGACCTGACTAAAGCTGTTGCCCCAGAGGCTTCTGGTTTGAATTAGGTACCTAACTGAGGAATCACAGGCACCACAGAGACACCCTAAAACCCACCTTACTTACAAGGAAATCTCAGGCTGGACTTTGTGTCCCAATGCGATAGTTCACGTTGCCAGTTTAGAACAGCTCTAAAGGAATTGCTTGACCCTACGTCATTACACACGCAGAGTCTTGGGGCCAGCACGGGACACCTGGGTGCTTGCAGCCAAGATGTTATTTCATTTTTCTTCAGACACCTCTAACAGGGGAAAACCTGTGCTTCTGTTCTGCTGTCTTGCTAATGTTGCTCCAGCAGCTTCTCTGAGGAAATTCTTCTGTTACTTTACTGCTTTTAATTAAAAAAAGTGACAAAAATCCGAAAGTCTTTATCCATTTTGTGCCTTGCCACAGTTTGAACTCTGTAATCATGATTGTTCTTACTGATGAACGGGGTTAGTTTATCCAAATTATCTAACTCCTGTTCTCTTTTATAGAGAATTGTTTCCCTTCAGCTTTCTCCTCTCTGAATGGATTGTGCACCATTCACACAGGCGCTCTTTCCACTCTCCCGCTGTGACATTTGAATCTATTTTTCATTTTCCAAGAATCGTAAGAAGTAGGCATTCAAAATCACTATTTCCATTGGGTAGCTGTGTAGATTCATTGAGTAGATAGGGACGTCCTTCATGTACGCCGACATCCAGTTGGCTAATGAGGCTTCCACTAGTTTGCTTGGGAGTTTGCTTCATGGTCCTGATGGCTGTAACAACTAGAACATTTCTCTTCTGTACTGATATTATACTTTTTTTCATTTCACTGAGTTCTGCCTCCCTGGATCACAGTGAAAAAAAACACCCTGCCTTTAGCCCGCTTGGTCAGTGGTGGTCAGTTCACTGCAGCTGAATTCTCTTAGTCCTCAGCGGTCGCTACCTCTTGCCTCCTCATCAATGTCCCACTCCTTCCTCCAGCTGAAGGATCTCCACGTGATCCCTCAGCAGACTGATTTCACTGGTTGGAGACAGTGGAGATGCAGCCACAGACTTTGGAGAGTGGCTGCTTTGGTTCCTGCAGCCAAGAATTTTAAGAGCAGAAGAGTGTGTTTCCTGTGAAGATTTTAATAATAAAGAGGGAAGTGAAAAAGAGCAAGTGCAGAAATTTCTTCTAAAACAGTTTCTCTCTCCTTTTTTTTTTTTCCTTTTTTTTTTTTTTTTCTCTGGATGTACCAGTGCACGTAGGGGTTTCTTCATATGGTAAGGTTTTTTTACATATTGGATTTTGATGGGAGGTTAGGATTGGTTTCTTAAATGCTGGAAAGATGGATTGGGTAAAAACCAGGGAGCCATATACAGATTGATATTGAAATTGGTTTGAATTATTCAATTGAAAATTTGAAGTTTTCCTCATAAACACCAGTGTAAATCAAAAAGTTTTTTATCTGTTTAAAGATGTGGAGGAGAGACCAATTAGACCAGCTCTGCAGCTCATTAATCCAGCAGCATGGCAGTCACTCGATAAGGGTCCATATACACAATCTGTTTATCCACGCTATACTAACAAATGTGGTTTAAAAAAACACAACCAATCCCAAGAACAAAGGCTGGACCCCAAATCTTCTTTCCCAACTAGTAGGGAACAGCCAGGTAACCCTTTTCTATCCATTTAAACACAATGTAATCTTGATTTTTTTTTTGGTACAGCTGAAGAGCTTCAGGAGGGGAGATGGCAACTGGTCTCCTTATCTCTCTCACATGAGCCTCTGGCCACTCATTTAACGTGAGATGGAAATGTGGGAACGACCTTGTGTTTCCCACTTTCTAGAGGAGTGAGTTGTTACAGCAACAGCCTTCCCGGGTGTTGGTCCAGCTGTGCTCTCCAGCTTTGTGGTGGTCTGCCCTGACCTTTGTGGGGAGCCTAACCCTGGTCCACGTACCCTAGGTGTGCTCTGGCAGTAGCTGCGGGGATGGAGGGATCCACAAGATGGGGGTTAACCTCACATCGCACTTAGTTGCTTTGATCTGCCTCTACGGCTCGTTAAAAGAGGTGCCTGGAGGGTGTTTTAGAAGCGTACTTTGTATTTCTCACATGTTGACTATATCGGGATCTGAGGTGATGAGCTCTGATGTAGGTATCTGCTTCTGCTCAGAGAATCCCCAGTCCCTGAACAGAGAGAAATCTGCTCAAGTCTTGTGACAAACGGTAGCGCGTGGTTGGAAACGTGAGCATAGCTAGAATTAAAGCTTCACAGGTTTGGCAGATTTTGAAGTGAAACGGGGCTGGGTGCAGAGCTTTCCAGGGCAAAAGGCAGCTGAGCTCTGGTTTCCAGCGGTTTAATCTGGGGCTTGGGTGCCTGAGGCCCACGCTGGGTGTGGAGAACGTTTGGGGGAATCTGAGCCTTTTCTAGCAAGGGATGATAAATAAAAACTCTGCTTAAATGATGTGAACAGAAAATGAAAAAGAAGCCTAGAAGTTAGAGCACTGGTGGGGCCATGAAGAATCAGGTGCGAGCCCTCACATAAGGGTCCTACCCTTGAGCTCCAATGTCTCCATCTCTTTTTGACAGAAAGTCCCTGAGTCAGAAATGACTTGAACCTGGGTGTTCATAGCATCTCGCACTGGTATCCGAAGTGTGGCTTTTTCTGCCCGTGTGGCGCTTTTTTTTTTTTTTTTTTTTTTTTTTTTTTNTTTTTTTTTTTTTTTAAAAGTCTGTGCTTTACCTCTGGGTATGATTTTAGGAAAACATGGAAAAGTGATTTTTTTGTTCTTCAGCCAGTGTCCACCCTCTTGTGACCTATTATAGAAGTCGCTATATCATTTTCTGGGTGGCTGGGCTCCCAGGCAATTCTTGAGTGTTTCCGCAGTGTCACCTTCTGTAAAGACAGAAGTTTCAGAGAGGAGCTTACAGGTGTTTTCAGCTGTGTATTTCAGCTCATGTGAAATCCGGAGCTATTCGCACGGAAGTGATCGGAACTGGCGGGAAAGCCTGCAGCCACACAGCCCTTCGGCTGCACGGGCAGGCGTCGAGCAGAGGCCATCCTTCGGCTGCCTCGCCAATCTTACAATAAATAACCAAATTTACAAACAAAGGCTTGAACAGCCCAGCCACCTGCCCGGTGACTGCGGCTGGAGGGGGGACAGGGGGCTGGCTTTTCAGCACAGGATCCTCAGAGTCAGGAGGAGGTATGGAGAATGGTTTCCTCAAGGAGGAACTGGAGCAGGGAAGAAGGAGCAGAAGGCACTGTCCTAATAGGAATATAGAATCATTGAATCGTAGAATGGTTTAGGTTGGAAGGGACCTTAAAGATCATCTAGTTCCAACCCCCCTGCCACGGGCAGGGACACTTCCCGCTAGACTTGGTTTCTCAAAGCCCCATCCAACCTGGCCTTGAACACTTCCAGGGATGAGGCATCCACAGCTTCCCTGGGCAACCTGATCCAGTGTCTCACCACCCTCGTGGTGAAAAATTTCTTCCTGAGATCTAATCTAAACCTGCCCTCTTCCAGTCTGAAGCCATTACGCCGTGTCAGAGTACGAGGCTCTGGAGACGGCTGGGCCTGTGGTCCAATGCAGGTCGTCCTGAAAGTGTTGTAAAGAGCGGCACCTCGGGCACAGAGCTGGGGAACGGAGCAGACCAGTGGCAGCCGTGGCTTGCTGCTCGTTCTGAAGCTCCAGAGCTCAGGTTATGGGCGCCGAGCTCAAGCAGGGGGAGGTCTTCCCCCCGGCCCTTCTTCGCCTTCATTTACTCCTGTTGCTTTAGAGACTTGGCCCTGCCCTTGTGTGATAGTGCTTCTAAAGCACCACTGGCTCCTCTCGGGGCCACACTGAGCGCTTCCTGGCTGCAAACAAATGGTGGCTGCCCCAGCTGGCAGAGGGGACCGTGGCTGGTGGCCCAGAGCTGTGACCTTGGTGGGGAGCCGTGTCTTCCAGCCCGAATCCAGCCACGGGGACTAGAGAAGGTCGCAGGCACCTGCACGGCAACAAACCTGAAATGATCCAAGGGGACAGGGGCTGTAAATGAGCCAAAGAGTCATGTAAAACACACACACACGCATCCCCCTTCCCCAGCCAAGTAATCCAGGAGGAGATGTGGAAAAGCCAGGCACCCCGGCTGGCCGCGTGGGGAGATAAGCATCGCCCCTCTGTACTGCAGGGACGGAGTTTGCCTCCTTGAGGAAGAGGGAAATAAAGAAAAGAACGTGGGTGAGCGGCAGAGCTGCTGATTTTGCGATGAATAATGTGTGCGTCGAGGGAAAGTTATTCAGGAAAAAATAAAATGTAGTTCTTTCATTCTGAAAAAAAACAACCCCTGTTAAATCCATGCTCTCTTTTGTTAAACCCGTTTATTAACTTCCTGTAGGTATGAATTAGGAGCAGCTTTGTTCATTGGATGGGCTGGAGCTTCACTCTGCATAATTGGTGGCAGTATATTCTGCTTCTCAATAGCGGAAAACAGTACTTCTTCTCCAAGGTAAAACACGAGTGGTACTCGCTGAAAGAAATCAATACCAGCGCATTTGCGCCTGCTTGTATACGTGTGCGGTTTGATTGCTTTTCTGAAACACTTTGTAGCGAGGTTCAGAAAAGGGTTGTGCGGATGACAGAAAATAATGGGATTTAAGGATAATGCTTTGTCCGTCATTAATGTGATTGAGAAAAGCTTATTGACTCGGAAGAAATACCTGTGTTATACATACCTGATAAATTTACTACAGCTAGAAGAAAAGATGCATTCATCGATGTAGGAAAAGTAGGTCAGGTCACCTTACAAGTTTCTTCAATCCCCAAATCAACAGATGGAAAATGAGAGAGGCGAAGGGGAGCGGTGGTGGCGGTGGGACCTCCAGGAGCGGAAGGGGGGTGATAAGGAAGAGGCACAGCTGGAGGGAGTAACTATTCACCTAGGACCTGTTTCACGCTTGGGCCCCAATTTACTTAGCTGTGAACAAGAGACAGGCCTTTAGAGAAAAGCGAATTGCAGAGAGATGCTGGAGGGGGAATGTCAAACCAGAGCGAGAGCAGAGAGGCAAGGAAAGTGCCCCCACCCCTGAAATTTATAGGCGCGTTCCTATACATTTCTTCTAGTTTTTTATTACTATAATGCAGAGATGTCACATGTCTGTGGGATGAGCAGTAAACGGTCGGTTGTCTTTCCTTTTCAGGAGGGGGTATGCATATAATGGAGCCACATCTGTGATGTCTTCTCGTACGAAAGTCCACAACAGCGTCCCAGACAAAACCCCACCAAAGCACTTTGACAAGAACGCGTATGTTTAATTGTACTGTTGGAAGGTCCAAAGCGTTTTAAAAATCAGTGTGTACGTTTCATTCAGAGTGATTTCCCCCCCCCAACCCCAATGTAATTACCACTGAGACAATGACTTTTTAAAACATTAACTTGCAGCTTTTTACATATTGATGTAAATTTTATTATATAGTATTTTAAGATTGAAGTTGGTATTGTAAAGTTTATACCTGGAAATCATGAGCTGATGTTGCTTTCTTGAAAAAAATAAACGGGGTATTTACCAACTCGGTATTTCAGCTGCTTATGAATGGAATGGCATCGCGTGCATCATATCGACTGCAGGGCGTCATGGCAGCCGTTTCTGAAATGGATTCAGGACTGGACGAACCAGCCGTACTCTGTGCAGGTTAATTGGTAAAATACCTCACCACTGATTAGCAGTGACATGGGAATTGCAGAGCACATCGTAACCGCAGGGCCAGACGACAACAGCGGGAATTGGCAAGCTCTTACTTCCTTATCACGTTGCCGGGGTGCACAAACGTGCAGCTTTGTCAAGTCGGTGCCATAGGAGTAAGAAGAGGAAGAGACTGGGTGGATCACAGAGTGGTGGGGGTTGGAAGGGATCTTCAGAGATCTTCTAGTGCAATTCCTCTGCCAGAGCAAGTTCACCTACGTTGCAGGTTGCACAGGGTGGCGTCCAGGTGGGTTTTGAATGTCTCCAGAGTCGGAGACTCCAGCACCTCTCTGGGCAGCCTGTTCCAGTGCTCTGCCGCCCTCAAAGTGAAGTTCCTCCTCATGTTGAGATGGAACTCCCCGTGTTCCCGTTTGAGCCTGTTGCCCCGTGTCCTGTCGCTGGGCTCCACTGAAGAGAGTCCAGCCCCATCCTCCTGCCCCCCGCCCTTTAGGTGTTTATAAGCACTGGTGAGACCCCCGCAGCCTGCTCTTCTCCAGGCTGAACCGCCCCAGGTCTCTCAGCCTGCCCTCCTGAGAGAGACGATCCAGCCGCTCATCATCGTCGTAGCCCTCCCCTGGGCTCTCTCCAGGAGTTCCTTGTCTTTCTTGAACCGGGGAGCCCAGAACTGGACACAGGACTCAAGTTGTGGTCTCACCAGGGCAGAGTAGAGGGGGAGGATGACCTCCCTTGACCTGCTGGCCACACTTTTTTGAACACACCCCAGGATGCCATTGGCCGCCTTGGCCACAAGGGCACATCGCTGGCTCATGGTCATTCTGTTGTCCACCAGGACTCCCAGGTCCCTCTCTGCAGAGCTGCTTTCCAGCAGGTCAGCCCCCAACCTGTGCTACTGCATGGGGTTATTCCTCGCTGGGGGCACTTTCCTTTTTTGAACTTTATACGGTTCCTCTCCACCCGAGTCTCCAGCCTGCCCAGATCATGCTGAATGGCAGCGCAGCCTTCAGGAGTGCCAGCCCCCCCCCCCCCAGTTTCAAGTCATCAGCAAACCTGCTGAGGGTACGTGCTCTGAAGTAAAAGTAAGTACGGGATTTGGGGAGGCGGGAGCAGGTGCTGAGAAGAGCCAGGGCCAGCCGTTACAGAGACAGTCACTAGAGAGGGCCTTGCACGGCCCAAGAAGGCGGCACGCAGGAGAAGAAGAACGCACGCGTGATGGCGCGCGGCAGGGACGGCAGAGGTTGAGGCTGCAGCCTCTGGGGAGTTTTGCGGTGGGCAAGACACGGCTGGGAGACGCTTCCCACATCCGGCATTAGCTGTTGTGGCGCTGGGCTCCCGCCCTGCCTCCGCACTCGGCCCTGGGGGCGACAAGTCACCACGGGTGGTGGTGAGGGGGGTTGTTGGACACCGCTGGCTCCAGAACGGCTCCAAGCTACGGGGTTTCGAAAGGGAAGGAAAAACCCCAGGCAGCACCAGCTGGCCTGCTCTGCCAGTGACATTCCGAAGGGCTGACCAAATAAAAGCAGGCAACGCTTAGCAGCACTATTTTAGATAACCCTGAATTAGTTGCAACAGTTCAAAACTTCAGCTAGTACTTTTTTTTTTTTTCTTTTAGGCCTGTCTACTGAAATGTGATGGCTTTTGAGGGAACATTTGTACAATGATTCAATAAATGAGATTGGAGATTATGAATATCCACACAAAACGCTTTCTAGAGACCCTTAAAATTAGACACAACCTCAGGCGTGTCTTGAGGTTTGAACTGATGGATGCCTGGAGCCTCAATACATTGGTTATTTTGGGACAAAGATGTAAATATAAAAAAATAACAGTCCTATTTATTAATAGGCACAGTGTGACAGAAAAGGTTTTGTATCTGATACCATCTAAAATACATCAGAACTACAAGCCACTCAAGGCTCTTTTTTATTTTACCTTATTTTTGTATTTCATCTAAGTCAAAGCACTATTGTGTTGTTTTAAGAAAGCAGCCAATATGGACAAAACAGAAGTATGAAAGTACTTGCGCAACGGCAGGTCAGTACTTTCCTCCCCTTAGCTTGACGTTTGAATTTTTTTTTCAATTTTTGTGCTCTTACATTAACTAAGACTCGACTCTAATTAAAAAAACCCCAAGCATTCCAAAATAGGAGGCATTTAATAATAACAAGTTTCATAGCTGAGGCCTTTTTTCTTTTCATTTGGTGTTTATTGCAAACCGTGTTAGAAATGTAACATTTTAATACATGGAAATATTTTCTTTAAAATGTTCACAATTTTATATAAAGTTTATGATAAAACACAAAAAAATGTGCATTTAAAAATTTTATAAAGTAATACTCTGGAATAAATCCTGTTCATTGGTTAACAGGCTTTCTTGCAAGACCAGTTTCAATCTTTAATGTAAACATTAGAGGCAAAATCTTCACCTCAGTGAAATCAAAGAGACTTTCAACATTTGAGTTCATGAGAAAGAAGAATTAACTCTCAGTTTCCAAACAGACATGGCCACGAACGCGTATATGAATATTCTTGTTTCAAATTCAGGACTGAAAGACACAAAAGCTCTGCAAACACCATTCCTTGTTATTACATGACCGATACGAGAAACAAATGGGCAACACTTGATGTTTTCAACTACGTTTTGAACCCCAACAGAACCTTCTAGCAGTGCCTCCCATCAGGAATGCAACAACTATGTATCTGAAGAATCACTCCAGTCTGTTACCGTGACTAAGCTGCTTTTTAATGTGCTTGTATTATCAGCTTCATGAAGGCCTGTTAAAATAACAACAACAAAAAAATATTAACAATTATTAATAATATTTTCGGGGTACTTTTACTTTGCATTTATCTATGGGATAAAATTACATGCTGTGTGAGCCAACACCTGCGGACTTCAGGAAGTCCAGAATTTCAACCAGTGAGGAAATTACAAGTGTTGATAATACCCAAGGCTGTTTCTTTCACAGAATACAATGCAGAGTTCAAGCAGTCAGTGTCGACACTACTTTCCCTTTAAAAATAACCTAAAGTATCTTTATATAACTGACACAGCTTTAACCTTTAAGTATATCGAGACGTTAGGGCTAGAAAATACTATTTAAGGTCAACATAAGATTGAAGCTATTACTTTACCAGTAGCTCAAATATTGATCTCAGCCCAGCAGGTCACTTAGATATTTTGAACAAACCTGAAATTTTATTATTATTCTCAAGACAAAGTAGGAAAGTTTCCTTCTTCCCTTAAATGTGGGAAGGGATTAAAAAAAATCCTGGGTGATTAAAGTATGTATCATAAAATATCATATATGATATTTATATGACATAAAACCAAGCCCACAGTCTTTCTTACCTGTTGTTTTCTTACAAACCACCGTATACTGAATTACAATGTGTACTACACTACACTTAAGTTCTCCTCTAGTTGTGTCAGTCGCTTGAGGCTTATAATGCAGAAGTATGGATAGGTTACCTTCCTCCTTTGGTACGCTTCTCTTCGGAAGACCCCATGCATGTACCACAGACGCAGCATTTGACTCAGTTTTCGGAACTGTCAGTGCCTTCTGACCTCTATCATCTTTCATCAATAAAAAGTCTTCTACTGATGATATATCCCAATCGTCTTCATCACCTTCTGCGAACTAACAGGGAGAAGAAACACCGCGCATTTTTTTCCTCTGTCGGTTCAAGTTGTGCTGAGTTCTTCCATAAACTCAGCAATGTGAAACTGCTCAAGAAAAATGCGCTGGCACGTGGCCTATGTGACACCTATCATCGCAGTTTTAAAATCCACGTAATTCAATTACCTAAATTATATTAATTCCCTATTATACTTCCTTTTGTGGGTTTTTTGTTGTTGTTTTTTTTCTTTTTTAAGTTGGGAACTGCACAAGTTCGAAGTTCTCCCAGTTTTATAACTGGCAGGAACCTATGTTTTCCCGTATTACATGACTAACTTAAAAAAGGATCGTCTTTTCTGGGATGTTGGCTATTCCCATGAGATGGGAAGTCCTGTGGGCATCAGAATGTATATTACTCACATAAAAATAAAGACGTGATGTGTTAGCAGTTTAGTTAGCTCTATAAGCATTCTGTATTCACACTAGAAAAATTTAATAGTGCAATAAGGGCCTTTTCAATTTAAAACTAGTTTTATAATTAAGAGAAAATTAAATAATGAAAGATAAAAAACCGATCACATAGTGCTCTAAGTTAAAGTAGGTATTCCTCTTAAGACTCACTGTCAGCGTGTACAAGTATATTTCTAATTAAGTTGTGGATCTGCATAATGATTTCCCAAAATGAGAGTCAAGTCAAACAGATGAACCTGAAAGCAGCGAGTCCATGGTCTTTTTTATCTGCCTGAGAACTAAATATCTTCACTGAGCTTTTCAAAGAAGAGCTACAGCATTTCCCTATTTGTCAATCAGATGTGGTTCAATGGAAAGGAGCCATTCTTACAGAGCTTAACTGTGGAAAGTGAAAGACGGTTTCTCACAAAGCAAAAACCTTATTTCACAGGAGTTTCTCAATATTACCGTAAGACATAGAATGCCCTTCTCTTGCACAGAAGAAAGATTCAGATGCTATTAGAAAACAATGTAAGGTATGTACATACTGGAGAAAAATCAACAAATATGAACGTGTCATGTGTCTCGAAAGGGAAGAGAGGGCAGTAATGCGCTGTCTTGCAACATAATACAATTTTAACATTGCAAACTGTTTTTCAAAAACTGACAGATCTGCTCCGTGTGCTGTATTATTAACATACCAGGATTCAACATTTTGCTGTTTTAAATTATCTGCATTTGGAGGGCGTGGTAATGGGCAAGTCAGTCACATATATTGAGAAACGCTGGAGGAAAAGTTTCCTCAAACAGTCACGAAGTCCCAACTGATTTTTAAAGTACAAAATAAGGAGACAAAAATGTCAACTTCAAACAGAATTCAGTTTTGATCAAGTGTAAATACACAGTGCCAATGGAAACCGCTATGCAGTTTTATTAACTCAAAGACTTACTCCAAAGAAATACCATAATCCATATAATGTCTGGCACAGGTGAACTCAGGTAATACAGCTTCAGGTAAGCACAAAATTAATTTTCTCTAAAACGTTTCTTAAGTAACTTCCGTAAAACATGACCTTTATAAAATGTATAACAATGGGATGCCTTGTGAAGGTTTTATGGTATTGTGGGTTTTCAGAACAACCATAGCAGCTTTAAGTATTTAAGCTATTAGTATTCTAGCTAATAAAAAAATTTGGATTTTCAGAGAAACCTTCATTTGAATGGCATTTTGTACTTATGTCTCTGGGCACCTTTGAAAATCCCAACTAAAATTTAAAGAATTAACTTGAACTACATTGCCTACATTTAAACATACAAATATGGACACAAATATATGCACATTCATATATAATTAGCAAAGAATAAAAGATGGTGTATTGTTCTATAACGATTCCAGAAACAGGGTCGCAATGTTTGCCCTGGGTTTATAAACTCATTTCAAACTCATCACGTCCATACAGCAACACGCCACTGTGTTAATACATCAGGGGCACGGTGCATTCTAAAGGAATTATACCGAAGATATTTTTCATAAAATCATGGAATGGTTTGGGTTGGAAGCCACCTTTAGAGATCACCTAGTCCAACCTCTCTGCCATGGGCAGGGACATCTTTAACTAGATCAGGTTGCTCAAAGCCCCATCCAACCTGGCCTTGAACACCTGCAGGATGGGGCATCCACAACTTCTCTGGGCAACCTGTTCCAGTGCCTCACCACCCTCATCATAAAAAGTTTCCTCCTTATATCCAATCTAAACTTACTCTGCGTTTAAAACCATTGCCCCTCGTCCTATCACTACAGACCTTGGTAAAAAGTCTTTCTCCATCTTACTTACAGGCCCCCTACATATTTTGAAAGGTGCAATAAGGTCTCCCCAGAGCCTTCTCACCTCCAGGCTGAACAACCCCAACTTTCTCAGCCTTTCCTCATAGAGGAGGTGTTTCAGCCTTCTGACCGTTTTTGTGGCTCTCCACCAGACCTGCTCTAACAGGTCCACATCTTTCTTGTACTGGGGACCTCAGAACTGGATGCAATACTCCAGGCGGGGTCTCACCGGAGAGGAGTAGAGGGGCAGAATCACCTCCCTCGACCTACTGGTCATGCTTCTTTTTATGCAGCCCAGGATATGATTGTCTTTCTGGGCTGACAGCACATATTGACAGTTTATGTCCAATTTTTCATCTACCAGTACCGATACTGGGGATTACACTAACCCACGTGCAGGACCTTGCACTTGGCCTTGTTGAACTTCATGAGGTTCACCTGGCCCGCTCCTCAAGCCTGTCAACGGCCCTCTGGACAGTATCCCTTCCCTCAAGCACATCAACTGCACCACTCAGCCTGGTGTCATCTGCAACTTGCACTCAATATCACCCCGTCATTAATAAAGATATTGAACAGTACTGATCCCAGTACAGACCCTTGAGGGACATCACTCATTCCTGGTTTCCACTTCGACATTGACCCATTGAGTGCAACTCCTTGGGCACGGCCATCCAGCCAGTTCCTTATCCATCTAACATCCATCAAACCCGTATGTCTCCAACTTAGAGGTAAGAATGTTGTGGGAGACCGTATCAGATGCCTTACAAAGTCCAGGCAGCTGACATCTGTAGCTCTTCCCTTGCCCAGTGATGCAGGGACTTCATCGCAGAAGGCCACTAAATTAGTCAGGCACTATTTGCCCTTGGTGAAGCCATGTTGGCTGTCTCCAATCGCCTCCCTCTCTTCCATATGTTTCAACATATCTTCCAGGAAGATCTGTTCCATGATGCTACCAGGCACAGAGGTGAGGCTGACTGGTTGGTAGTTCCCAGGGTTCTCCTTTTTAAAAATGGGGTTTGATGTTTCCCTTTTTTCGGTCAGGGACTTCGCCTGACTGCCAGGACTTTTAAAATATGATGGAGAGCAGCTTGGCAACTACATCAACCATTTTACTTAGGACCCTGGGTGGCATCTTGTCAGGTCCCCATGGACTTATGTATGTTCGGGTTCCTCTGGTGGTCTTGAACCTGATCTTCTCCCACGATGGGATGCACTTCATCCCCCCAGTCCCTGCCTTGAGGTTCAGGGACTTGAGAGATGTGGGAAGAGAGGTTACCAGTGAAAACTGAGACATCTTTAAAACATAGATTTTAAGGTTTAATTTGCTACAGCTTTTTGCTCTTGACGCTGCAATTCCTTAACACAGTGGCCAGATGTCTATAGATCTTTACAAAAATGTAACAACCCCTAAATTTAGCTGTGAACATTTTACAGCATTCTACCATCTGACATTGCAGAGAATTTGCATTTCGACATACATTTGGACAGAAAATTACACTGTAATAGTCTTGTCTGAGTTGATAATTTTGAGTCTGATGTGATTTTCAGCTCCCACACAGTCAATGGACAAGTTAGGTGTCACCAGTGGCAATTAAAAGCACACAGGTTAAGTATGATCACCCTACCATTACAGCTAAAGTTGATTAAGGCAAGCACCCCTTTCTGGAAACAGAAGTGTCACTGTTTCTGGGAGGAGTGATAAATTTCATATTTAACTGTTAGTCAGGAAGCCCTACGGTAGCAATTTTATTATGGATAACAGGATTTTCAGTAATTATTTGTTTATTTAGTCAAAAAATATTTTCTTGAATGCTAGAACTAGTGTCTGGCTGTCTACTTCAATCTAACAACAATGGCTAAAACTGAAATAAACAGCACTATCTGCTGTTCGTTTCTGATTTGGAGTAACTTCTGCTCTTTTTAAAAAATTGTTCAGGCAAAGATCCATTTGCATCAAAGTGGCTTACCAATTATAAAACTCTAAACTGAGGGGATGACTGGGACGTTAGGAGCTTGAGAGGTAAAGGATAAGTTGTGTTAGTATTCAGATTGTAACCACATGGCATACTCAATGGACAGACATGAGTGATAGAGCTGACGCCATTTGAAAACAGTGTATGACTGTAAATAGATGCGGCAGAACAAAGACCATACTCAGGAATGAAATCTACCCCCTCATTAAAATGTATTTAAAAGTTCCGTATCAGATAAAACTCTAGAAATAAAAATATTTCAAAACAATAGATAAGCAAATTCATTTTTTCTCCATCGAAACAAGATTCTAAGAAAGCAAGTAAAGAAGGACTCTCTACGCTGCTAGAATAGGAGTTAAAAATGATACCAATTGTGCTCCAACTTTGGGCCAGCTGTAGTGATCCAAACCAGCTACGGCATAAGCTAATAAGCAGCGTGGATGAAGAGGTCACTTGCCACAGCTCACTCGCTAGCACACTTCCGAATACCACTGCAGACATACCCAAAAAGACTGCTTGGCTGTAATTCCAAAACTATCTTTGAGAATTAAGTTCTTCACTGCATCAAGATGGTTTCAGCATGAAAAAAAAAAAAAAAGTAACAGGTATATATCTAGGTAAATTACTTAATGAAATAATAAGGACTGTTAAAAGTGATACCTTCAGTTCTTGCACCTCTTCTTTCTTAATAAATGCCTGTGCAACATTAATCCCTCCAGCTGGTTTGTTCTTATTTCCATGGTTAGAAAGACTCTTTCCAACTTGTTCGGTCAATTTTTGAATAACTGTTCCTAAAATTCATAAAAAAAATACATTGACAGTTTCCATTCACAAGGAAGGGGCTTTACTGTAAAAATAAGTAGAAGGCTGAGAAAAAGTGTTTTAGACAGAGGTCTCTGAGGCACAGACTCTCTTTTTCTGCATTTATATAAAACAGTATGATGCACATCTAATTTGAAATGACACCTCTAAGTATTATATTAATATAAACACATTAGCAAAAACATAAAGTGCACGCAAATATACATACACTCAAGATTAGACAGTCTGCCTTCATTATGTTTTCTAACACAGAAATATTATCAGGAAATGCAGAATCCTGTACAGCTGTTACAACATGCCTAGACAAAAGTAGTGAAAATACCTTTTGAAGTTTTGGCAGGTGTTCCACTTTCTTCAATTTCACTTTCCTCTGTCCCATCCATATCGCTTTTGCCAGAAGCCTTCTGAAAAGCACTGACTTTGCTGCTTGATGTTTTGGACTGCTTTTGCAATAATTCTGGTGAGATGTAACACTGCTTAATATCATCTTCATCTGCTTCTTCCTCTGAACTGAACGGTGGAGTTCTAAGCAAAAACACATACAACCCAAGGACTTACTGGGTTTCACTGACTGCGGTGATACATACATATTTAAGCTTCCTTGTATTTTCCATTCCAGTAACACGTGCATTTTTCTTTTGTGAAGAAAATGGGAGCTCCCATAAATTCCAAGTATCCATAAAACTATTTAAAAGAAATCATGCTCCTAAGTAAACTCAGAAAGTTATCACAGAACGATCTGTTATATAGACATGATTATTCACATCTGTGCAACTACCTTTACAAAACAACAGCCCGATATATAACAAGCCTTGCCAGGCAAAGAGAGATAGGTTTTCATGGATCAGCATGAAGAGAAAAATTCAGAGTCAAGGCATCTGCAGCACAGAAAGTCTGTTCCAATATTCTATTAGATGAAAATAATTCAGGGATTTTTCAGTGCAGGCAATTACAAAGTAATGTGCCTGCTGTGAGTGGAATCTGGAATACTGTGTTCAATTTTGGTCATAGTAAGAAAATTTTAATAAACTGAAAAAAAATAAGGTCACAACACTTTAGAAATGCTTTTAACTGGCTCAGAAAAAGCATCTGAGAATGAAACTAAAGGCAGTGATACTACCCAGTTTTACTGAATGTCCCTCTCTGGTTCACAATAAAGAATACATCTGCTGAAAGGAGAACGTGCTATCTTTCAGGGATTATAACAACAGACTCAAATAGAACAATACTTTAAGACAAAATATTAAATATGCAGTCCGGAAAGTGTTTGTAGTTTCAGCTTAATAAATATTCAGTCACTAAATATGTTTTTCTTCAAAAATACAAGGAAAAAAAAAAACATACGTGATACTAGATGTCTTTCTGGCAACTCCATTTCCAAAAACCTTCCTGGATCTAAAAATAACACCACAAGTTATTTTAAGACTGACAGTCAACTAAGTAAGTGTAAAGTTTATATAGAAGTAATGTGAATTCTTTACTCAGTTCTTAGAATATTCACCGGAAACATTCACATCAGTCACAAAAAACCCAAACCCATGTTACAGATACCTGAGGTATGTGTACTACTACAAGAAGTAGAAAGCATCTCTTACTTTGGTGTAGATGTATTCTCAGCAATGGCTGTTCTTTGTTCAGCTGGGCGGACAGCTGTTGAAGACCGTTTTACTGGTTTTCGTAGTGTGGCAGATGAGGAAATTCCCAATTGATTGAACTTCTGTTTATCTACAAGAGATGATTATCTATCTCATCATTAGGAACAATGTTTGGTATCTTCCATATTTCATTCCCAAAATTAAAGGTGTCTCTGCTGCAGATTATAGTTTTACAAAGTAGAAGAAAAAAAGTGATTTTTTTCTACAAAGCAGTTCAGAATTACCACGTATATTGCCAATATAGGAGCTAAGATTTCTGCACTTAAACACAGTATCAAGAACCCTTTAAAGGAAACTGTTTAGTTGGCTGTAACTACATAGAATATTTACGTGAAAAATTATGAAAGCAGCCACACAGAAATTTTTCTAAATAAAACCTTAAATACCAGTTACAAAATGTAAGAAAATAAAAAAAGGTGGGCTTTTTTTACCTTCTGAAGGAAGCTGAGGACAAGAAACAGTTCTATTACAAGACAATGATTTCTCTTCAACCCTAAAGCTAACTTGGCGTTCAAGATGCTCTCGAATTCGCTGCATGTCAGGCTCTTGCTTCTGCTTGCATTCTCTAGCAGATTCAATAGCACGCAAAATTTTATTTAAACGATCATTTGGGATACCACGAACACCCTAAGGAAAGAAATTGTATTGTAAACACAGGGCTTATTTTTCCTGGGATTTATATCCTACAATCATATATGCTCTTTTAAACTTCAAATATCACAAAGCCTGTAGATAAATCACAAAAGTTGGTAACACTGCTCATAGGTGTAGCCATATCCTCCACAGCTCTACTTTGATGGGCATCCCCTCAGCTTAATGAATTACGCTTACTTATAACGTGGAAATTTAGCTTTGGATTTTATAGGCTGAGGGTTGAGGTACAGGAGTGAAAGAGAATAGCAAAAAAGTGGGACAAAGATTACCCCTCTTTTAAGTAACTCAAAATAATCTTACTGCTTTAATTCCCAAGGATTCCAGCTTCTCCTCCAAGGCTTGCTCCAAAACAACTCGTAATTCTTTAGTTAAAGAAGGATCAGTCTTCAAAGCATTTATTAAATAGTGGTTACTTCTACCTGGTTTATGATCACCTTTCTCAATTTCTGAAATAAGAATGGAAAAGTGCATTTAAGAGACATTTGAAAAATCCACAGTACATGACAGAACTAAAAACTGAGCTGAAGCATGCATCTTTTAGAAACACCACAAACATACATATGCACTTTTTGTCCACATGGAGTTGTAGTCTTTTGAAAATCTTGGGCTGGCTTACAAAAGTCAACTCACTTGGAATCTATAACTCAGCACCTTGTACTCACCATCATAAGTATATTTTATTTTTCCTGTTACAGAATCACTATAAAGATATACGCCTGAATATTTAGCAACAGAGATCTTTACTTTCAGAATTGTACTTGGAAACATCTGATAAAGAAAGACTAGCTTCTGATACTTAAGTTCTCTAAAAGTAGTATTTCATATCAGAGCTGAACTCTTGCAGGAATTAAAACAGGAATATGACAAAATGGTTCTTAAGAAAAGCTTCAAACAAGGTAATGTTCTCTGACAAAAAAAACCCCTACTGAAATCAAATCTTTGGGAAGTTGTAACACTTTCAAGAGTCTTGGTAAAGACTAAAACTTACTCTGAGACAGACTGCTTCACAGAATATACGTGATGGATAATACTTAACTTCAAAACTCTTTCAAGGACAAAGTTCAGTGTTGTGTTTTCTTCTATGCAGGTCTATGACATCATACATATTTAAGGGCAGACAAAGAAGTTTCTATCTCTTTCCCTTACTTAAAGTGTCAGTAATGACATGAACTCTTATGCAAGAAATAAAGAATCACCTGGACAGGTTCTTCCATCTAAATTAAAGATTGACATTGAAGTTAGGCCAAGGTATTATAGGGTCATACAAGGGAGTAAAGAAGCAAAACATACCCCTTTGGAACCTGCCTGTGAAGTGTCTCTGGCAAGACAAAATTTTACCAAATGACACTTAGAACAAGTGAACCAATGATCTGTGGGCCCACTGCAGCTCCTTCTGTCCGGCAGTGGTCAGCAAAGCTGGCAAAGCACACATAAAAGGGTATACAACATCCCAGGAACGCAGGCTGTAAACCACACGCCCGACTTCACCCCCTGAAATAAAAGGTAAATCTTGGGGAGGAGTTTGTCTCTTTCCAGTATGACTCACAAGGCAGCAGAGTCGTTTGCCAGCCTGCAGACCAGGGTATAAACGAAGGAATAATTCCAAAAGGTGACTTTCAAATGTTTTCTTTAAAACAAACAAACAAACAAGAAAAGTGCCACTTTTCCCTATTTTTAAACAATGATTGCTTAAAAAGCAGTTCCATTTAGTTTTCATTTTTCTTTAAGGGAAAGATAAGCATCCTGAAGAGGACCCAAAAAAGCCTCAGGATATTTAGGTTGTTTTGAGGAAGTGGCTTCTGATGGATTCTGGAAAGAACTATTCCTATGAAAATTATGAAAAAGAGTCCAACTACCACACTAAGAGATCAGCATTGAAGAGGACAGGATCTGGCTGAAATCTTAACTGGCTCTGAGAACTGTGTGGAGAACTCAGTCCCTGGCAGAAGTGGGATTATAAGCGATTTGGCTGAAGAGCCAAGTCCTAGAAAAGGCACATTATTGGTCAGTGTGGAAACTCAGGGTTATCAGACTGTCCGCTGGCAGGAAAAGGTGCATTATCTAGCATGGAATCCTCCCAGAAATCCAGCCATTTTAAAGTGAAGGCTCCAGGGAGTCTCCTGAAAATTCTGTCCCTTTCAGATGTTAATCCTTATAATACAATAGATCCATCTAAAATGGTTTTTAAATTCATAATTAATACATACTAATATGGGTAACAAGACTATCCAGCATTATCCTAATTACTGACAATATTAATTCTTGCTAATTAACTCAAGCCAAATCCTCTTTGCTGGAGCCAGCTATTTAAGGAACTGTTCTCTTATTCATTTCTGTTTTTTTTTTTAAAAAAACCCTAAACACCTGATTTGACAGCTTTGGAGACAAGGGACCTTAAGTCTGGTTGCAGCTCCTACATAATTCTATGAAATAACCTGCCAAGTCAAGAATTTTCACACTCTCCCTTACAAATGGCTGTCACCAAAACCAAAAAAATCTTGGTCTGTCTTTTCAGACTGCATTCTTTCTTTCTCTCTTTTGTACTGCAGGCCATGCCTTTAGGCACAGCAGAAGAATCAAAGACAATCCATCAAGAGAGAAGATGGCAAGAAAGAGAAATAGCAGAAAGAACGGCAAAAATGCGAGCAGTCTTTATTTCAGATTGTTCAGAGCCACCAGATTTTCCCTGGGGAAACCTCTCACTTACGCACAGATGTATTCAGACAACAATTTTGTTGTCAAAACAGCATCATTCCTTCAAAATTTAAACTTACTGGCTATAAGGTTCCAGACTGATTTTGATTTTTGCACACAGTACAGATTATTATGCTATTCAGCTGTTTGGCGTTTCATCTAAAATACTGTAAGCCTTCTTCAGGAGAAGAATATCATGCAGGATGCTTTCTGTCACTGTAAACGTGTCCTTCTCCAAGTTCTCCTCCGATGAAGCAGAGCAACTGCCAACACTGGGCTCTGTAATTTCATTCAGAATTGCACAACCCTGACTGGTGCTGTGGCTGCTTAGAGGTAGGAGTCACTTAAGATTACTTGCAAAACTATCTTCGGTGCATCTATGAAACCAGGCAGCTTCAACCTCCACCAACTCCTATCTGAACTCTTCATCCTCTTACGCAGAGCCTGAATACGAAGTGAGCGTACATTGCAATAGTGTCGGCACCAAAAATTTCCTCGTAAGGGGGTACTCCCCATCAAACATTTTTGCTCTGCTCAGCTCAGGTACCTTCACGCACGTGGAATACGCCTGCTTTGAAGAGTTAGCCAGCTTTCCATAAAAACATTGAACTTGGATAAGGAAATCATAATATTTACAAGCACCAATAGCAAACAGGAGACTGACACAAACAGAATGTTCCCACCCAAATCACATAAGCACACTCAAATACAATGAAAGAATACTGTAGGTATTAAATAATATTTACATTTTTATTTTCAAAAAACACATGCCACTACATTTTGAGCTGAATCAACCATTACCTTTTTCCTCTTCTGAAAGCTCCTCTATGGGCTCCAGCATATGCACCAAGGGTGCCTGCTCTAATAACGAGGAAGAACAGGAACACCAGACAGACAGGACAGAAGAACATCAAGGTCCCGAGCAGGAAAGTTAGGCAAAAAACCACACATGTCAATTTTCCTGATTGCTGACAAACCTTGCTTAACAATCACAAACCTAGCACAACATGACTCTTCACTGCCTGGGTGGTACATTTTTGTAGAGGAGACTCTAACACACTAGTCACTTCAGGAGCGATTCAGTTGTGCAAACACGGGTGTCATCTCAGATATATCAGAGGTTTAAGCCACCAGTGGAGGGCTGGCCGATATGTCACACAACTACATAAAAACCTGTGCCCCTTCTGGAATGGCACCCTGAGGGCAGGTGGAATGTTTTTAAGCACCTACAATGACAAGGCCACCTAGGATTAAGTAAATGAACCCTGTCATTCATTTCTCGTAAGAAGCACTTTAAATTTATAAACTTAATTAAAAATATTGTTTATGTGCAATTTGATACTTAAAAGTTTCAAAAGGCAAGTAAAATGGACAGACACAGAAATCCTCAAAAATACATGGAAAAAGTATGTTAAGGCATTATTCCAGAGAATTATTGAGTATTAAGTCCATACATGCAAGACACAGAGAAATTTTATATATATGCGTGTGATAATTTCCAGTAAGAACAACTTAAAAAATCTTCAGTCACTCCAGTATAGTGAGATGCAGTATTATCACGTGCTTTAAAGGAATCTTGAAATGTCCTCTGCTGAAAACAGCTTCCTAAACGTACTGAAATTATCATTTTATAGGTTGTTGGGTACAATTTGATCTTGCAGTAAAGATGCCTGCTCTTCAGCACTTCTCGTACAATTAGCTACAAACGTGGATACATGGTGATAGGTAATCACAATTAAATGAGCATTTGGAACTAACTGACACTGTTACATCTCCAATATTGCCCTCGTGAAGGGGACTAAATCGTGTTGCCAATGCTTGGGTATGGCTGCTGCTCTCCATGCTTTCCATACTTGCGGTCCTATTTAGCCGCTCACCTGCTTTTCCAAGCAGGTTACAAGACTTAAGATTTGCTCCCATATAATTTGCACTAAATAAGAAGTTCTACAAAAACATGCTTCTTAAACCATCACAAGATGCTAACAAGATGCAAATGTCAGTATATTTTATGGAAACACTTAAAAGTGAAACTGTGCGAGACAGATTGACAAATAGGCTTCTGGTCTTTCAGTCTCTAAGACTGTAAAATTTTACAGTGGCCAGAGCATTCCTGGGCACTGGAACATAATCCTCCACACTACTGCTCCTGGCACAACTGTTGCCCTGCACCAAACATTCTCCAAAACAATGTTCAGGCACAGTTTGGAGTCATTCCCAAAAGCCTGCAGTGAGCCTGTTTTGGAGGATAGAGCCTGAAGCACAGATGAAATGTTCTGGGGGCTGGATTTACTTCAGCTTCATTGAGGCCTCTGAGTTTCTCGGCTGGACCTACGGGACAGTAAGCCAGTTGCTGTGTAATTGGATTTAATCTATACTTGTTTTACCTGTACTTTACTCAAATGCAATCTGCTTAAAGCAGCTGACTCATCTATGCCTTGCCAAGTAACTTAACAGGAAAAGCCCAGTCCCCAGAACTCAGACCTGAAAATAGTCTGCTGATCTGTCATAAACGTACATGCTTCTCTTCCTCAGTACACTAGAAACAGAGGAAGTTGAAATCAGCAAAAGAATAGTTTCAAGAGCAAAACCAAAGTGTATTACTGTTACATGTAATATTGTTGTTCACTGCATGACGACAGAGGAAATCGAAAGCTAAGGCACAGGGGAGTGCAACATCTGGGAACACCAGCTTCTCCAAGGTAAGCAGGCCTTTCCCTTCTCTTTACCTTATACGTACTCTAAGAGATATTTATTAAATATCCCATTGGAATAAAATGTAAGAAAAAGTGGCGTGGTTCACTGCTCCTCTGGTTTATAGACAGGTGTGGAGACCTCTTCCCTTAAGGAGCCCTCTCCTTATGTTTACCAGAGATGTGCTGCTTCTAGCCACCCGATCAGACCTCTCAGCTCTTACCTTTGCGCACATCCTTGAAATCAGCAGCATCTAAATATTGCCAAGCTTATTTTTAGGAACCATTTAAATCTACTACCCAACTAGATGTCGAAGCTGTACAAAGCGGTCTTTGCTAACTTCAAATCTAAACCGATGCTGCTGCTGCAGACTGAAATCCTAACTGCTCTGACTTATTGTAACCTTCTCTAGTTCATCTGACCTTTTTGCCCAAAATCTCACCAAGCCACAATCCAATGTCAGCCTTAAACAAGTAATCACTAGGACTTCTGACTTAAGTAGAGCCAATTACCTTGCTCTCAATTATCAGCCCTTAAATCTAGTTCAGCTGATCTCGAGCAGACGCTGCTCTACATCATCTTCAACATCAGACCTTGCTGGCCAGGATCTTACGCCTAGCTTTCATCATACCCTAAGCGTTTAACCTAGACAGACCGCTATCTTCCCTTTTGGACTCACACCTAGATATAAATTATTTTCTCCTAGTCACTTCTCTGTTCCCCATTCCAGATGAATACCCAAACTGTGTCCTTGCCTTACTGGAAGTGGATCCTGGGAGGCTGAAGCACGGCAGGAGGCATATTGGACTATCAGAGTACTGGTAGAACTTGTGATTACATCAGTCTTGCAGTTCACATGCAACCTCAATTATAACTTTGTTCATTGACACAACTGGAACTCTGGCTCTCATCTCCACCCCTTTCTTGGCTATGAAATAGAGATAAATTTCAACTTCATACTTGAACCCATTCAGACAGGCTCTGCTGCCGCCGCCTCGCTTAACTGATCCTTCTCAACTCAACCATACCTCTCGTTTGCCAATCGATACCTGCCTAAGCCTAATCCTAACCCTAACCCAAGCTCTGTGATCCTTGTAAAACCTTGTCTCTGAGTGATACCAGCCTTTTGCAGACACTGACATAAATCAGCTGCTGCTGTTGGCATGAACTGCCTTGACTCCAAACCCAATTCATTCAGCCCTCCCCAACAGTCCCACACCTGAGCCTAACCAAACAGTACCATTGCTACACCCTCTACCTAGTGCGGTGGCAAATTCCAGACACATCCTCACTGTACGTCGTCAGCTGGCCTCCGTTCCAAACCTAACCCGACCTTTATCCTCAGAAGAATGGTTCCTGTCAGCCTCAGGCTTGAACCTAGCTAAGTGGCAGCTTCCAACGCCAGTCTTAATGCAGGCTGGTTATATTCATATATCACTAGCCTCAATCCAGCCGTATTAATACTAGCCATCGTTAAGGCCAGCAGCCTTAAGATGACCTCCACAACGATGCGTCTGTCGTCCCACATCTTCCAGAATATCTTTTTTGCCAGGTACTGTGTGTGGAGAGATAAGACGTTGCCTTAATTTCTTCAGTGGATCATTATACTACTGAAAAATAACATGCGTGCGTACTTTGACAAATCATTAAATATCAGTTTTGAATAATATTTGAAGACAATTTTTATGCAGATGGAATAGGAAAATTCCATAATTCAGGCTGTGTATATGGCAAGCATATCATATATTATTTGTCTGTTCTTATCTACTAGTTTAAAGAAAACCCCAATATTCTGACAGCACTATTGGAAAAGCAGTCTTCTGGCCAATATTTAAAGGAGAAATCCTGTCTATTTACTCTGAAATATGAAATATTAAAGTACTTTTAGCCTGAACAGAACTGTTGCAATTATCTTTAGCGCAGTATCACCTACAGTAAGCACTTTGCACTTGCAATATGAAAACCAAGGATGAAACTTGTCTGCTGTAAATTGCTGCACTTAGCAAAGACATAAGGAATGTAAGCTGTGGCTACAGCCATTATCTACTCCTTTAATCTGTACTCAAATTTCACATCCAAAGAGCTGCCACACTTCATCTGTGATACCTATAATTTTGACTGTCATCTTTGAATCAATGCACTTCATATATTTTTCTCCTAACTAATCAATAGGAAGCAATATACTGCACATAAGCAGTATAAATATTGTTTTTAAAGCAATATTCTTAAATATGAGAAATTTTTGACACTTACCTGAGGCCTCTAAGTTAGGAGCCTAGTCATCTCAGACTCCTTCTACATTCAACGAAGAGACACAGGCAACTTCAAAGAGCAATTCAGATCTTAGTTCAGCTGAACCAAACTCTGAAGGTGCCCCTTTTCTCTGTTAACTGGCTAGAAAGACTGCTTTGACTAAATTTTCCTCGGATGATTCAGTTATGTCGCTACTGATAGCTGGGCCTTAGTCGACACCATGTTTGAAGACTGAGTCATAGTTTTTAACAGACAATTTGATAAACATCTTTGCTTTTTAACTACTGTCTTCAATTCTACCTGGTATTCTTGACCTAACAAAGATTAAATATTGAACAAGTATCAACATTTCAGGAGTAATACAGGAGCCAAAGCCTGATTTTAAAATACGATTTTAAAAATCAGAATTAATCCATTGGCCTTTTTGTGAGACTTAAGTAACCTTTGAAGATAAGACTTAAGTTGTATCTGCACAAAGCCCTGCAGCTAGCTCAGAAACTGAGAGAAGAATGGTCAGCCAGGATGGCATTCAGGTCAGACTATTAGCTCTCCCAAGAAATCAGGAACATGAAAAGCACCAGGCTAACACAGTTATTCCACTACTTTACACCTAAGATACCTCATTTGTAATGTGGGTATCTTTTCATAGCACAGATTTAAGATGCGTAGAACTAATCTTAGGATGCAAGATGCCTTTTCAAAGGCAACTTTGAAAAGTGTACTTAAGTTCATGTAAGAGAACCTTTTCCAGAATTAATTTTCTTTCAAATAGAAAAAAAGAAAGAAAAGGAAGATATTCCATACACAGGCAACCGTTTGGTAGGAAAGCTCCTGTGATTTCAGAGACGCTCTGTGCTAAATAATTTGCCCTACAGAAGTTACCAGCAAGCACTTTCATTTTCATAATGGCACGAGATGCAGCCATGATGTCTTAATTCGGTATGTAAGTCAATATCCCTTGAGGAGCCGTGAAAATTTTCGGAAAGATACTGTAATTTCTGCTAACCTTTATATCCAGAAATTAGGTAGGGTAAGTTTAAAAAAAATCCAGAAGGGAAGAAAGGGGACAGACAGAGAGACCTGCAGAGATAAATAAAATAATCATCAGCAAAGGAATCTGAAGGAAACACCTTCTTTGAGGTTTCATAATAAACTGATAGTGAATCTTTTGTATATCAGTGGCAGGAACAGCCTTTTCTGTCTCAAGAAGTTTCATAATGTGTCACTGTGTCACACACTTCACATTTGAAGCAGCAAGAAATCAGGAAAGATCTGAATGATTTGATATAAATTGTAAGAGTACAGAAAATACTAATGTTCACAGAATTGTTTTCCTCCTCAGTCCAAACGAACGTAAATGCACCAAGAAAGCAATGCTTGACAAGCTTGGTGTGTAAGACCTTAGCAATATTCTTCACAAAAATAATTTCTTAAATTCAGGGCAATAGCTAAGCTACCTCCTGTGAGATCTCTTAGCTAGAACCAGCACTACTGTGTTGGTGTAGTGAAGCTGGTTTGAATGAAAGATAATAGGATTATTTAAAATACTATTATTAATAATCTATATTTAACATATTATTATTTGTCTCCACACAACATTTCATCTATATAGTTTCACTTTAAAAGTTTCTAGCAATGAACCTTGTATAGGTTAGTAAGAAATCGCTGTATTATTAAAATAATTTTACCATATAATAAAAATCTCTTTTCCTTAGTTTAATAATTCCTGACACAACAAAAATTTTTAAATAAACACTTCATATTTATCAGTTTTTCATTCCTCATCAAGTTATCTGAAGCTTCTGTTGCATACTGCTCCTTCTCCCCATATGCCTTTTCAGAACTTTTTGAATGTGTTGATAAAGAAAAATTCTGTACATTTTTCTTAGACAAATTTCCATTTCCTCTCCCCTTGACAGGTTTTAAAACTAAGAGAAATTATAATTAAAAAAATCATTATTTAATTATAGATCAATAACTCAAATAATTTATAAAATGGTTTTAACATTTAAACATTTTACTTGCTCAAAGTAAATGTTTCCTATTACTTTCCTACTTGAAATGAAAGTAAAGAATTATTTGATCACAGAATACTGGTATGGTAACAATACTCTTCATTACTTTGCATACTGAGAAAAAAAGTGAAAACTATTTTCACAAAGCACCAAACATATAAGGGTTCATTGCTTGCCACTGTTAAACTATATCAGAATGCCACAAGTTAAAATAACTGAATAATGATCTATATGTAGCTACAGTTACACTCTGGAAGAACTATCTAAATGGGATGATGGTCTGTTTTGATTATGTCTCCTGTATTTTTCCTCCTTGACATTTGAAGTCACATGAAAATTACAATTTGAAGACTTATAAAGAAACACCTCCACATTTTTCTCTGTACAAATAGCATTATATGCATATACCAGAAAATAAGCATATTTTCCAGAAGACAACATTATCTTATTTCCTCAGTTAGCTTTGTTTACCTTAAAGTGCTCCAATACTATACACATGCTGGGAAATACTCTCCAATTATTTTCTTTTGTTTCTCATTTATTCTTTTCGGTAGCGCATCTTTACAATTACTTCATGGGAATTCTCAATGCTGACATACAGCAAAGCAATTCAAATTATGCTCCTTAAATATAACTACTGTTATAGCTACAATTTGACAAGCAACACATTTGAGAAGACAGTGTGTTAGACTTGAAAGTACTGGATCTGGACCTATCAAAAAAACTTACCATGCATCACTGGTAGACTTGGTTTAGATTCTTCAAGATGCTCTACCGTAGCGTGCACTAAAATAGCACATAAGTGATAAATAATGTAAATGTATCATAGTAAACAATAACAGACATATACAGAATTCATAAATGTTGCAATATTTAATCATATTTATAAATTATGCAATTTTGGGCTTGTTAAAGCACTGCACAGACAAAAATATCACAGTCCTGAATATTCTTTGAACATCTGTATCCTAACTGATTAATCAATTTTGTCCACTCAGTATTTTCCCATTTGTGAGTTCTGCAGCCTAAGGACAGTCAAATTTGAAAAAAACAATTAAAATTACACTTCATAAAGCAAACCCAAAAGATGTTCACATAACACAAAACAGAGTTGCTATATTTCACATTTCTTCACTACTCAAGCAATCAACTTTGTACATTAGAAGTCATTACAGCTGCAAAACGTGAACTTTGAAGATCATAGCATGGAAACAGGCAGGTACCCTCTGAAACACGAATACATTGCCAGTACTAATTTGATTTAGTTACTTAGTAAAGTTGATGTCTATATTTTTTAATCAATTGTAATATTTATTTCAGCCAAGCCGCTAAAATTAGAAACAAAATCTGCTTTTTCTTACAGTTTGTACTTACCATCATAGGGTTTAATGCTTGCAACTGATCTTGTGGACAATTCTTTTATCTAAAAGAGAAAAGACAGACACACGAATAGTTACATATGTAAATGATCCATATTGAGAAACGCACATTTAGTACAAAATACATCATTTCAGTACTATTCCACAACAGAAATTATTATTTATGATTTGGGGAGAAAAATACTACTTTGCCGGAACTCTATTCTACTGCCTAACTGAATATGCCTGCATATTTCACTCATACTTAATGAATGTTGAAGACTTATTTCTGTTTGTTGTCTTATGTGAACTTACTACAAGCTATAGAGTGAAATGAGCGTGGGCTTAAAGGCCACTTCAGCACCTACAGTTTCAATGCTTTCTGCTTCAGCAATTCACGTTCAATTTTGCAAGTCTAGCTCCACGCCAGGGAAACACTTAATTACACATTGATTTTTAAATACATCAACAGTTCTCCTGTCTGCTCTGCAGCGTTGTTTGTTTGACACCCGACATGCACCAAACAAGCTGGCTGTAATTCAATCTAAAGAAAACAGGAAACCTGTGAATCCTACATCACTAAAACAAAGTTCTGCACTCCAATTCCCAAAATAGATTCTAAACCCAACCCGCGGTCAATGTCAGCTGGACCTGGCACAAGATATTGGACCCTGGTCCTCTTTTATTTATCCTTTTGGATATAGCCAGTAGTGCCTCAATTCACTGTCCATTCAGTTTGGATTTTACGAAAGCTTTAGCTATTTCTCAAGCCCTTCCAGTTTCCAGGTATTAAGAAAGTAGATCTTCACAACTGTATTTCACAAACACCAAACTTAGATCCCTCTGAACCTATTTCACATGTGTGGTCATACTGTTTTGTTTTAAAAGGTCACTTTACTGCAAGTGATTTGTCTAGGATTAAATCCTCTATTGTTCCAGCTACCAAATTTGTTATGGTGGAAATGTAAAAGCTATTATTTGTCTTTCCAATTTTTTAAGCATTAACCTCAAGAAAAATGTGTGAAATCAGACATTGATATTTAAAGAACGCACCAACCAGAGGAACAGGTTGTAAGGACCACATAATCATGCTATAGTCTAAATTCTAGAACAGTCAGATCTTCAGCCACCAATCACCTCAAAAAATCTTTAGTTATGTTTGAACATAAGTGTATTTTTTAGAGAAAACAATTAATTTACAAACAAATAGTTTCATACAATCATAGACGATCTCAAGTTGGAAGGGACCCATAAGGATCATCGAGTGCAACTCCCTGCTCCTCGCAGCACTACCTAAAACTAAACCATATGACTAAGAGCATCAACCAGACGCTCCTTGAACAGGCTCGGTGCTGTGACCATGTCCCTGGGGAGCTTGTTCCAGTGACTGACCACCCTCTCAGTGAAGACACTTTTCCTAATGTCCAATCTGAACTTCCCCTGATGCAGCTTCATTCCATTTTCTTGTGTCCTGCCACTGGTCACAAGAGAGAGATCAGCACCTCCCCCTCCACAGCCCTCCTTGGGGAAGCTGTAGACTTCGATGATCACGGTCATCCCTCAGCCTTCTCTTCTCCAAGCTGAACAAGCTAAGTGACCTCAGCCGCTCCTCTGAAGTCTTGCCCTTGAGACCTTTCACCATCTCGGTTGCGCTCCTCTGGACACACTCTTGTTCCAGTTTTATGTCTTTATACTGAGGTGCCCAAAAGTGCACAGAGTGCTCAAGGTGGGGCTGCACCAGTGCAGTGCAGACTGGGACAATCTCCCCCCTGGGCTGGCCAGTGACACTGTGCTCGATGCCCCCAGGACACGGTTGGTCCCTGTGGCTGCCAGGGCACACTGTTGACTCCTGTCCAACTTGCCATCAACCCAGACCCCCAGATCTCTTTCCACGGGGTTGTTCTCCAGCCTCTTGTCCCCCAGTTTGTATGTATCACCAGGATTACACCGTCCCAGGTGGAGAATCTGGCACTTGGCTCTTGTTAAATTTCATACAGTAATAATTTAATTAATTATTCTCACAGTGATACAAAATTATACTTCTTTTTAGTGTGAGAACTCATGTATTTTCAGATTTCAAACACTAGTTTTCATTATGATTAGCCCGTGGCAGATTAAATCCTGTTCACTATCAGAAATTTTTCATCTGTAGAGGTCTTTGGTGACTGTGACCTAGTAATCTTTTAGCTTTGTGGTGAAGTTATTAAAAACATTTGGTTTATTAATCCTTTCCTTCTAAATTGTGTTTTAATTCCTAGTTTGCATTCCCGTGTCTCTTTTCCAGACCTATTCTTATTTATCAAAATAATTTCCAAAGTGTAATCAAAATACTACAGTAATACTACTACAAATTGGGAACATTAACCACACAACCAGAAATATATCAAAGACCAAATGCCAGTCAAGTGTTTTTTTGCTATCTGAAACATCGAGTGTTTCACAAAACAGACCTGCTTCTTCTGAGTAATAATCAGATCATTCTGCTCCTGAAGCCTCTGCCCCAATTCTTCTATCCTTCTCTTGTAAAAGGTGTTATTTTTATTCAGGTCTTCTCTCACTGATGATTTAAGCTTCTCAATCTGTGACAGTAGCTAGAAAACAATCAGAAGAAAAGTAACTTCATTTTAATATTACATAAAATACTTCAATGCTATTAAGTTTAAATAAGCAGGTGTCGTGCTTAAATATTTTTAACACTTTTTTTTTTTTTTAGCAAAAACGTAACTGCTCCTGTGATTTCATTGGGACTTGCATGTATTACAAAACAGTTGCCTGGTTCACTTTTTATTTACACAGGGAACGCTACATAAATGGCAATACAAAGAAAGGGACATACAAACACGTTGCTGAGGTTGCCTAAAAATAAGATTGCAGGAAAAAGCAGATGATTCTATAAAAATGTTTTCGTTATAAATAGTGTCAAATAATGATATTTTAAGGTGATGTGAATTTGCATGATAAACCTAATATATTAGCTCTGAACGTAGAAGAAAGGGAACAATATTTTAGGTGCACCATCCCAAAAGTAATACTTACATTACTCCTCCCTTATTCTATTCTTGCATTGTATGTGGGTGTATCATTAACTACATCCTTTTTGGGGAATGTTCCACGGTTCCTCCCCACTGCTTTCTTGCCAGAGGAGGAGAAGCATTGGTCAGACCACTATGATCTGCTCAGTTCTTACATGGTCACGCAGATGAAAGGAAAATGAAAGGAAAAGAAGCAAGAGAAACAAAGCAGGAAAGAGATTAAAAAGAAATGCAGACATAAAAAAAATCTGAGGAATAAAGCTTTGCATAGTAAAATATATGAACTGATGCAAAATAAAATGCCATGGTGTTTTTTTCCTGGAAAAGCTGAACAGATTCTGCGGTAGAAAGCTACAACAGAAAAAGCAGCAGAGAGTGATAGAAAAGAGAAAAAAAGATTGAGACGTATGCCATAGGTCCATGGTAGCAGAAGGTAACGGGTAGATGAAAGCTACAAGTTGGCAAGTTATATCCCAACTATCCAGCCTATCCACTTAACACAGAAAACGTTGTATAATATAGTGCTCACAAGAATTTGTTGTTAGCTCTTCAAAAGAGAGATACAGTTTCAGGTATCTGTCAGATTCTTAAATGATAAATTGTGTTTCAACCCTGGCCTTAACTGAAACATCAAGATCCTAGCACAGTGAAAATACAGTGGTAATAAATGCATCTAAGAAGACACACTCCTATAAACTCTTGAGATCCAGGGTTTCTAATCCAGCAGATGTATTAAGTCAAGATGTATTAAGAACAGGGTAACATAGGGTAAGAAAATAAGAAAAAAGTCTCCTTTAAGTGGTTTGCTGTACCACTTACCAGGGACTTTTCTGTCTCATGGTCATGATGAAGGGCTTGTATTCTAGACGTCCACTTACTTTCCTGCATAGGGGAAATCAATATCAATTCCTGTTAATTAAACACATTACCATTTTGTTCAATGTATGCAGCTTTTTTTTTCCAAATAAATCATAAATACTGGCAAGAGTATCGATGATATGAAACTTCAGTAACCCCGTATTTAAGACCTAAAACGGTCATCAGCATGTTTGGTACATCCAAGTGTGGTTTTCTTACCAGTCACTCTAGAAACTACGTATTTGTTCCTTGATTTGTATCTATAGTGACTGTGAGTGAGAAATACACAAGTATTTTGATACATTTCTGTGTATAACAATAAGCGTAGTAACAGCAGGGTTTTTTTCCCCAAAATAATGTAATTTCAGGCACTCATTAACAATGTATTTTGCATAATGATGAAAAAACAGTATTAGTAGATGAGTTTTAGAGTGAACTGAATTTTCTTTGATTAAATAAAGAACATAAAGTAAAACTCACTAAGTTTTCTAAATCTTTGAGCGGAAGTGACCAAACTTCTGGATGATACTAGCAGTATATAGAGACCTTCACATCCAAGAACCATAAAATACATAATGCGTGTCTCAAAGTGCAAAAAAAAAAAAAGAAAACCCCCCAAAAAAAACCCTCTTTTTTTTTTTTTTTTTTATAAGAACAACCCTGACAAGCAGGTGAGTCTTGGTGCAATGCAATGATCTTTGCCTCAGTAGCCCTTCCTCGCTCGATCTTTCCTACAGGTGGGACTTGGATTGTCCGACAGCTTTGCACTAGGCGCAACCACCTGTGCTGCTCAGATGATACAGGCCTGGTACAGAAGTTGCACCTGACAAGCTCGAGTGCTTCACATGACTCAAAAGCCACAGGCTGACAAATGCTGTCAGGAATTGTCTTAATATTTTTTTTCATCTTGGAAAACTGAAAATGCCAAGTTTTCCATAAGTGGCCTCACAGATCGGCAGTCATAAGTGGTTTATTAGAGCCTTCTGGAATTGAACTGCAATCATACTTGGTAAAGCTTAATATATTTAATAATAAAGAATAAGAGGCTATCGATAAATAAATAACAATTCATTTATTTATTGAGAATAAGGGAAATAATTCCCTGATTTCCATTACAGCGATCGTACTAAATATTAGTCAGTCTTTAAAAACAGCTATTTTGACATTGAGAGGGATGAGAATTTTACTTACGGATTTAAAATCCTACCCAGAAATGTACAAAAATTGAAAGAACACAAGTAGTCTGTCAAAAGATATACATTAAGTTACAGTGTTACCTGTTTTTCAAGAAGTTTAACCACATTGTGATACTCCTGAGGACTCTGAGGTTTCTCTTCTGTAAATTCGTGGCTGTCTTTCAGAGTCCCTAAATTGGATTTTTGTTGCATACTGGACTTTTGTAATTCTAACAGTTGCTAAAAGACAGGGGGGAAAAATGAATATACCTGAATACGTATCCAGTTTTGTTTTATAAAACTGTCATTTAATAAAAAACTTACCTTATACAGAACTACAAAAGGATTGCATCAGACACTTCTCACGTTTCTCATGAGTTCAGCATGTATCAAATGTCATGTAATAATTAATACATAGATCTAACATAAATATACCTTGCAAATACACACAAGAACTAGCAGCTACAAAATATAAGCTGCTCTGGTAACACCGTGTGTAGTTGTTTTCTGACCCACCTATACCTTTATAATTCTCTTTCTAGTCAAAACTCTGGAAAGTTATTTCCAGAGCACGTATTGAAAACACATACAATTCTACTGTCAGGACTGTAATGCAGAGGTTCGTGCCGTCCATGTCAGTTATAAGAATATTAATATAAGGATATCTAACAGACAGCAATAATAACAATACCCACTAATATGTAAACAGACCCTTAAAAGTTGAGGAGTAAGAAAAAAACCTACATCGTTGCTGAAGGCATAATTCATTCATGCAAAACAATGCTATTAAAAAAGAACTGAAATAATGTTAATAAACTACCAATATACAAATATATAATTATGGCTATCATTGTTGTGGTTTGGGCTGGACTGGCCACTGAGTGGAACAACAGCTTTGTAAGAAGACCTCTAAGATGACCACATCACATTTCAAATAATGTGAAGTTCACTAGCATCTACTGTAAGGGATTCGTGCCTTAAAATATTCAAAAATTTAAATCACTTACATTTTCTAATGTTGAATTTCTTGAAGATAACTCCTTAAGCTCTTTCATAAACATCTCTTTCACTTTTTCTATTTCATCAGCCAATTTCTCTTTCTCCTCGTCTTTCCATTTATGAAAGGATTGCAGAATTTCTTCTTCTTTCGACTTTTGCTGTTCACATTCCTGAAATTATTTTTAAAACATTATTTGTTATTTTTCCCCACATGCAATAATAATTCAAGCTACCCAAACTACGTGTGGGAAGCAGTCGCTTTCAATGGACAATATCGTGACATTAAAAAACATGAAAAAAAATATACCCATTTCTGAAGAACTCTGGAGTAGCAAACTACACATTTTGCTAGCAAAACAAGTACGCTTCAAGAATTTTTGGTAGTTCATTATTTTTCATTGAATAACACACAAATGACCTCACTTGGTCATATCAAAGACACACGCAGTCCAGCACCCTGTTTCTCGCAGAGCCCGTAAGTGTATAGGTGGGAAAGGATAATAACAGGGCAAGCAAACACATACGTTCTCCTTAATAGTCTCTACAAGCTTCCAGCTTTTCAGCTCAGAGGACTTCCTCAGCCTGGTACAGTTTTGTAAACTGAGTAACCTTAGATACATTTATCCTCACTTTTGCAGCCCTCCCTTGTGGCCGGGTCAGCTGTTAGCAACTGCAACATCTTTGGCCAGTGAGATCCACAGCTCTATTACAACTTGCGTGAAGAACCAAGAACTCTTCTTCTTTTTTTTTTTTTTTTTTGGTTTGAATCTGGCTCCTGCTAGGCTCATTTGATGGATGCTAGGTCCCGAACTGGAAAAGAGAGTGAATGATCGATACGTCTTCACTCTATGTGACTTTGTAGTCTGTGGAATGGCTAAGAATGCTAAGAATCGTCAGTCTGAAAAAAGGACAACAGCTCGGTGGGGATGGAGGGTGAGACACTGATGTCTGCAAAGACCTTTAAGATCATCAAGCCCAACCATAAACCTAACACTGACAAGTCCACCACTAAACGACGCCCTTAAGTGCCACCTCAACCCATCTTTTAAATACCGCCAGGATACTTAGTTCTGCCATATCCTTATTGAGTGGAAGGGAGTAGACCCACACAGTATTTAGGCTGTGGCCTGCACGGTCATTTTTTCAGAATGATTTGTAAGATTTGATTTTCTTTGCTAACCACTGGGCTGATATTTCCCTGGAACTATGTATCACAACCTTAAGATCTTGCCCTTCCATAATAACACTCAGCTCAGAACCCATCATTTTGATGGGTAAATGAAGTTAGATTTTTTTTCCCCCATATACATTTACCCCACTTTATCTGTTAAATTACTTTTACCATTCCATTACCTAGTCACTCATTTTTGTCCAGTCCTCAATTTGTTCAAAGTCCTGCATTTCACTGCCCAGAATATATACTTTTTAGGTAACTCTTTCCCATCACAGTATTCACTCTGAATTTGTCCTCTAACTATAACAAGCAATCATTGTACACTTATGAAGAATGGGATCTTCCGTATCCTTTGACCTCAAAGGAGTAGAAGGGACCAAGAATTGGAAGCATGACAGTTTTTATCCAAATGCCCTCCAGCAGTGGTTCTCCTAAAAAAAAAAACTTAGTGGAAAGACCTTCTGCTCTTTCAATCAAAAGACAACAACATAATGATACCTGAATTGACAGGGGATGTCAGTCGTGGCAGACAAACTGCAACCAGTCACACTTCACATTTCTATCTTCCCTGACATCCCAGAAAAACACAGAAGCCTTGAAAGCTTCTCGTTGCGTAACACTGCAGGCTGTAGCTTCAGGACATTTCAGGCCGTCCCCTTCTAGTTAGGAGTCTCACCTAAGACTTCAAAATAGGCCCCTAAGGCACCAAAAAATCTACGCTGCACTGTTATGAGTACTCCAGGTTCCATTTCATAAGAAAAACAACGCTTCAGGGGCAGGAGAAATGTGTTATAGATGTACCTCTCAAAAGTGAAGCACAGAATGAATGAGCAGAATACCTAGCAGATGTCCACAACGGGCCAAGGCCCGTTATTCTGACGGTGCTTGCACTTCTATGTGAAACTCTACCCACACTCTTCCTTTGGTCATTCAGTACTTTTGAAAACGGAAAAAAAACCAAACCAAAACCAGGAAGCTGAATGGTCCCAAGAAAAGGTGAAACAAGAGGAGAAAAGAAAGGAGACTCTGAAGCTGTGTTCAGGGAAAGAAACACTGCATGTTTTATAGAAGATCAGGTATTCCTCTGAAAACAAGGAAGAAAATAATTAATGATAGCCAAGTTTTCTTTATTCCCTTTAAATGAAAAACGTACTCTTTGTTTCCAAATGTCACAGTTGGTTTTATGTTTGGAGGCCCTCATACTGCATTAAGAAAGACATTTAGAAGATCTGAATATTGGAAGAAGGTTCTAAAAGGTTATATTAACAACCCCAAAACACTGCTTTTAAATGTGTTACAAGGAAAACTGCAACACAAAGATCAGTGTTTAGCTCAGTCATTAGAACTATCTTGTCTCTCCTGCCAAGAATTTGCTCCTCAAATTGAAGTGCAAAGCGCCTCCCCATTAAAAAAATTTCCATCCCTATTTCAATAGCAAATTATCTGATTGTATTTACTTAAACAGAAACAAAAACTGTGAGATTATCTGAAATTAAGAAGCTTTTAAAAACATTAAAAATTAAACAGATTAATTTAGAGATTCTTTTTTCTCTTTATTAGCCAGTAAGCTACATACAAGATTCAGTATCATCCCAAAGTCTTGCATGTGATTACAAATAGATAATTACTGCTTTTAAATCATCGTGGTTTAAGGTCTTTTTATTCACAGAGCAGTAGCTAAGACCTTCTGCTTTGGCTCTCTGGTCAGCCAAATCCTGAGGATTTGAAGACCAACATAAAAGTTCTAGATTGCTTTGCCGCTTTTCAGTCTCTCTTCCTTGAACCGCTTTACACCTCTGTTAGACAGTAAAGTTCTCCACAGCACTGAATAAATCCTACTCAATTTATAAAGTCACGTGTAAAATCAGTCATATCTAAGAAATGCTTAATCATCACAAAATATCATGATGTCAAAAATAGCTTATATTTCACCACAGAAAGGCAATTTTCTCTGCTTCAATAACAAGCCACACATCTTATGAATTGGCAAGTGCTCACATAAGTGTTGTCTCAAGTATTCTTTTAAAATATGTCTAAAATGAAAGTAAGGAGAAAGCAGATATTCAAAATTATGGGAGGCGAGGGAGGGCTATGCTCTAATGCCCAAGCACTGTTGCTGCCAGACAGGAAGGCTGTAGATACATTTTTGTTCTGTGCCAGTTACAAAATGATGGAACACAGTCCAAAATACTAATTCTTTTGAAAGGTTCACATTACTTACTACGTATTACCTTAGAAAATCTGACCATATTAGCCTGCTGTTCAGCCTCTAACTGCGATTTGGTGAGCTGCAACTGCTCCTTCAGTTTATCAATCTCATCCTGCAACTTGTCTGTCTTTGCTCTCCTCTTCTGTTCTGTTTGAAAGAAACACAGATATTAAAAAGGTTTGTTCTAATTTCTAGAAACATGATACTTACTGCTAATGTGTTTCTATAGTGTTTAAATAACACCTTCATGAAGAGTGACTCACATAAACCACTTCCCTTCCTACTATGAGTCTCGAAAGATGCTTTTAAATACATACATTCTCTGGCCTGCTAACATCCTCAGCGAGAGAGAAATATCAATATTACTGACATGTGAAACAGTTTATAAAATATTTACACAGAAAAGTATTATATAATCTAATTTCAAAGGAATCTAAGCAGCATAGGCTCAGAAAAGGATGAATGAAGTACAAGATGAAACTCAATGATTCAATTCTGTTAGGTTTAATTTATTCTAAATAACTTTAGTAAGGAGTCCATTTGGAATACAACTTATTATTTGCCTGGAATGAGTTGGGGGAACATCACTGTAAAAAAAAAATTACAAATATGCAAAAAATTATAACAATCTTTAATCTTGAAACATTTTATCAATTTACCCAGGACTTACTAGGTTGCACATCATCTGGGAATCTAAGCACAATGCAGAATATTATTTCAGAAGTAACTGAATGGAGCATTTCCCTCATACAGTCATTTCAGACTAATTCTTTATATGATAATCAGTTAAACTGGTTCTGCAGCTCCTTCCACCATCACTTTTATCAAGTACGAAGCGGACAAGAGCTTCTTTCTTCTTCCAATACATTAACGCTTCCTCAGATGCCTCCTCAGACCCCCTCACCTTTCCTGCTCTTTTATTTGCCTGACAAGCTATAGTTCAGACTTTGCTAGATTCTTCCCACTCCTCATCCCAAATGTTCTTTTTTCCTAACTCACTTCTAATCACTGTCGCTTATCAATACTTGTTAGTCCTTAGCAATAAATCATAAGCATGCTGCCTAACAGGAGACGAAAGAAACAGACATTGAGAGCAATGCTTTTCAAACAAAACGCTTTTTCAATGAAGAGAAACAAAAGTATGCAAGCGAGTGGTATAGCAACCAACATTATCATAGATGCATGCAGTTAGATTATTCTTAACAGTTTCTTTTTCTCACTGTATTCTACAGTCAGTTTAGTTCAGGAGATCCTGATCCCATTCAAACTGATTTCAGGCGAGCTGGGTTATTTCTGTACTGATAATTCATACGTCTTCATAAAATGTATTTGCCTTAGCGCAACTTGTTCATTTTACCCATACCTTCATAACACACCTGCCTAAAGAGAAACTCTGCTCTGTACTCTGCTACTGAATATTCAGTGGGAATGCTAGTTTGAAAAGGTACTATAAATATGGCATACAAATTTTGTTAATTATTTTCCAGAGACTAAAACATATGTTGCCCGATACATTTTGTCAGTCAGCATTGCTTGCATTCACACACATTTCTATCTGCCACCTAAAAATGGAACATTTTTAAATCATTCCCAGTTACACAAAATCATGGGCTGCATATCCCCACTGTATTTATGCTTTTCTAAACTATCTCAATTTTTTTGATAACATTAAAGTACATACCAATCTGAGATTCTTCTGGATGACGCCTCTGCATGTGACTTTGTAAAAAGGAATAGTTCATAAAAGCCTTTTCACAAAACTGACACTGAAACAGCAGATAAAAATATTTTAGTTATTATTAGCAGCATCTGTTTAGTAAGTATAGCAGTTAAGGTTTTTAACAGGTTATTACATTTTGTCTAGATGTCAAAAGCAGGTAACTTTAATAAATTCCATTTCTCAAGACTAATGAATACAATTCTCACAGTGCCAGATTTCTGTAAAGTTATTAATTCATTTGTGTTATTTAATGTCTCTCAGTGATGGCTGTGGACAAGAATCCCATTGTGCTAGGCACTGTACAAACTCTGAACAAAAAAAAGACTCTGACCAAACTCTGACCAAAAAAAGACTCTGACCAAACCCTGACCAAAAAAAAGACTCTGACCAAGTAAGTTTAAGTTCAGATATAAACCACAGGTAAGAGATTAATATAGACAGGTAGAAAAGTATAAGGAAAAAGTAAGACAACACTTTTCTGCAAAATACACTACACACCCACTCCAGCCAACTAGCAGCTCAGGTATTCTAAGACTCTTGTATCACAGCAAAAGAGAGTCAGAAAAAAAACCAATAAAGGTGGGTTTGAGTATACGTACGTGAGATGTAAGTTGACAATACTAGAAGGATCATAGACATGTAAAACGGTCAGACATTTCAACCAGAATAAGGCAACAATGCACTATTTTGCAAGAAAGGGCACATATGTATATTCATAAGCTACCTAGCATCCTTCTGAAGTGTAAAGTGTTTAAATTACTGTTCCTATCATTTGTCTTTTTTAAAAAATTGAATTTTACGGTATATTTTAAGTCAAATTTGGATCCTACCCATTTTAAAGGATTTTTTTTGTTCACCTTCAAAGTACATTCCACTTATGTCCAGAATATTAAAAAAAGATGGGTAGTACAAGGACAGAAGTTACATTTGCAGATTTTGCAACATACTGATAAGACAATGAATCAAAGTCCCTAATCACTTTAGGTAGGGCTGCTTGCTACCTCTTTCTTTAAAATAAATACTTTTTTTTTCCAAGCAAATTTATTTTAACAAACCACAAATATTCAGCTGAGTCCTTTTTCCTCATCAGTGTAATGTGACTGTAAGAGACTGACTTCACAGATTCAAGACCTTGTCACCATAATCAACTTCCCAGATTTCATCTAACATTTAAAATGCTGCCACTGACAGTCAGGTAGGCTATTAAATATAGGTATCTTTCAGCAAACATAAAAAGCCATAAATTATTAAGACAAATTTTGTTGGACAAATGCAAAAATGTGCTAACATAAAACCAAGGCATTGCTGCCAACCAAGAGGGAGCTCACAGTGTAACAGATCACACATGATTTATGGAATGAAATTGGCTGTGAAATAATGTTATCCATTCAAGCACAAACTTCACGTCAGTTTGACTTGCTGGTAGTGAAAGAAAGCTCTTACTGTAGGAGACAGAACTAACAGGGGGAATATTTAGGTTTTGAATTATGTAACATCATTCTTGCAACTACTTTTCACAGTGTTAGACACAATGTGCACTTTATGCCTAAATTGTGCATGAGAATGTAAGATTAAAAATTACTATTTAAAATCAAATTTTTACTACGCGGATGAAGGTATCGACCAACAAGTCTTAAATTTATGACTTGTAGGTACCAGTACCATTTTACAGTAGTATTTCATGGTTGAACTTAGATTGGTGGTGGGTTGAAGGCATTAAATCTGAATTCCAAAACATGGTTACATTAGCTATAAAGTGTGTGGATGAAGGTATCGACCAACAAGTCTTTTTAAAATGATTCAACATCATCAGTTTGTCCTTAAGACTAACACTTAAATGAATGCATTGAGACAAGGCTCCCATGAAGTTTCTACTCTTGTGGCACAAGTTATCTTTTCCCTTACAGAAACGCTTAAGCCCACTTAACGGATGTCTTAAAAAAAAAATAAAAAATCAAACTTTTCCAGCCAGCTGAAATTGGTATTATATCATGGGATAAGATTGTACATATAATAACAAAACTTCCATTGGTTCTGTACTGCAACTGTTCCATGATTAAGTAGAATTCCAACAATTGGAACTGCAAGTATCACAAGAATTTAAAAAAAAAAAGCAGAAAACTAAACATATAGACACAAAGAGCTAGCCTGAAATCATGTCAAGTCTGTGTCCAATATACGCTCTAGACTTCAGACTACACTTGAAGCTGCAGTTTGCATTCCTGAAGCCTGTTGAAAAATGCTGAAGCTGAAAAATATTTAAATCTAACTATTACACCCAGAACACAAAAACCCCTCTCAAAAAAATAGAGCACCACAACACAGAGAGTCAGAACAGCAATGTAATAAGGCTCTTACGGAAGACCCTTACGGAACAGATTGTTATGGAGTTACGGATGAGTTACCTCACTGGGGCTCTTCACCACTATGTCTGAGTCACTTCTGAGTCACACACAAGCAGAAACTTTGTGGCTGGAGAATGTTACTGCAGGAAAGTGACAACTCGCAGACAGGTAGGTTACTGCTTACTATGTGTTCTGATGTACTTACTCTGTGTGCTTTCTGACCTTGTAGTTGATGCACTAGGAAAGACAGCAACAGAAAGCACTACCACCTTAATCACAGATTTTGTATGTGTGTGCATCTGGCACTTCATTAAAGTGACTATGCATTAAAAGTGAATCCAAGAACATAAAACACTTGTCAGTAAGAAAAGGATTTGTTAAAGATGACGTAGCACCCTCCCAAATGCCTGTGATACTGGCCAAAAGTCTGAAACATGGATGGGAAGCAAAGCACGTGCAAGCCATGCATTCCCTTTCTGTAAGGTCACTGGTCCCTGCAGCTTTCACCCAGCAAGCAACTGCACCCCAGCAGTGCCGGACTGCTCTGCCACCCGTCCCCGGTGGGCTCGGAGCCGGCAAGGCGCGAGTGACCAGGCCGCCGGGACCTCTCCTCTCACCTGGTGGTAGCTGGTTCGGGCCTCCAGCATCATCTGCTGGGTGCTGATCATCTTCTTCCTCCGGCGGCACTCCTCCTTGAGCCCCTTGATCTCCTGCGAGCGGTGGGCCACCTCCTTGCCCAGCTGGTCGCGCTGGGCCTGGGCCACCCGCAGGGCCTCCTCCAGGCTGCCGAGCTGGGCGCTGAGGTACTCCTGGGAGTGCAGCAGGTACTCGGTGCAGAGCTGGGCCAGGCGCAGCAGCTTGAGCAGCAGCGGGTCGGCGGGGCCCTGGCAGTGGGGGCAGCGCTCCCGCTCGGCGCTGCAGAAGGTGACGTGCTCCAGGTGCTCCTGCAGGACGGCCACGTCCCCCTCCCGCGACACTCGGCCCACGTCCACGGCGCTCAGCCGACGCCAGTCCGGGCCCTCATGGCGGCCGCGGAACTGGAAGGCGGGAAAGGGCGCCGGCCCCGCGCCGGCCCCGGCTCCCCCGGCCGCCGGCGGGTAGTAGGCGCGCTCGGTGAAGGGCTGCGGGAGAGAGACGCGGCTCAGCGCGGGCCGGCGTCCACCCTGCCCGCCCGCCCCTGCCTCCCTCCCTCCTTCCCTCCCTCCCCGGGGCTCACCATGCCGGGGCTCCGTCCCTCGGGCTGCGCTCGGCGCCGGCGTCCTCCGTGTCGCTATGGCAGCCGCGGCCTGCGCTGGGGAGAGGCGGGAGTGAGGCCCGGACGCGCCGCCCCGCCCCGCCCCGCCGCTCCCCGGCCGGGACGGGCTGTCTCCACGCCGCTCAGGCAGTCGGCAGCCGCGTCCCACCGCGGGGACTCCCCTCGGCACAAATACCGCCCGCCTCCCCGTCCCGCCATCTTCCCCCTGCGGTACCTCCGCGCTCCCCGCCAGCCCGGCTCGGCGGTCCCAGCGCTCCTCCTGCCGCGGAGCGTGTACCCACACAGCCCACACCACCGCCAGGCGCTGCTCGCCTCCACAAACGCATCCTCAGCCACGCCATTACGTGTATGGACCCTCAACACAGCTGCCTCGGCCCTCTCCGCCTTCCCTTCATTTCACTATCGAAGTCGGTACGTGGCACCCTATAGACCCATTTCATCCCACCACTGAAGTCTATATGTGGCACTCTATAGACCGGTTTCACTTGCCCATAGAAGTCTATACTTGGCACACTATAGACCCATTTCACTTCCCCATAGAAGTCTATACATGGCACCCTATAGACCCATTTCACCTCACCATAGAAGTCTATACGTAGCACACTATAGACCTGTTTCACCCCACCACAGAAGTCTATATGTGGCACCCTATGGACCCATTTCACCTCACCACAGAAGTCCATACATGGCACCCTACAGACTTGTTTCATTTCCCCACAGAAGTCTATACGTGACACCCCATGGACCTGTTTCACCCCACCATAGAAGTCTATACATGGCACCCTACAGACCCATTTCACTTCCCTGCACCGTGCCTCCCCACCCGCTGCCCTGTCCCTCCACCGTGCTCACTCCACCAAACGTTACGCTCCTCTACCCCCCGCCTCCCCCCGTGCTGTTTTATGCCCTTCTCCAGCCTCAGCTACTCATCTCCCAAGTGTGGTGACACCGGTGATCTCCCCACCACCAGCATACGGTACATATGCCGATTCTCTGCACATCTGCTTTGCGCTGCCGCACACCCCTGTGCCTCAGCTGGTAGCTCCGTGCAATCTCTCCAGTGCAACTCCATACCCTCCCAACACCGGCACACCAACCTCCTGCCAGGCGCTTTCACACACTTTCCTCACCCTGACACAGCCACACGCCTTTCACGTGCCACTTCCAGATGCTCTCCTCGCTCTTCACACTAACACAGCTCTGCCTGGTATCACCACGTGCCACCACTTCTTACAACCATATAACCCAACGGCCTCACCATGTCTGCCTGTCCCTCCTGCCTCGCTCCACCGATCCCAAAGACTTCATTCCCATAAAGCATCTTGTGGCTTGTGTACATCACCTACTTCACCATCCCGTGCTCAAATACTTTTATTCAAAGGCAACCAGCAATTGGTGCCCATGTCCCTGCCTCACCACAATTCCTAGCACTCCCCAGCTTGGTGTTCCCCTTTCCCTGCTCCTGCTCAGTTGCTTCAAACTCTGTCCCCAGGCAGGAGCATCCTTCTCCTCCATCATACAAAATTATCCTATTTCCTCGCTCCTCCTTAATAATCTTCTCCAAAAACCTGCTCTTTCTGTTACCACTTCTTAATATTTCAGTCCCCTGCACTGCCCCTGCCTTACCACCATGTTCCATGTTTATACCTACCTGGCTTTTCAGTCCCTTCCACACACACTTCAGTTTCTCATCCTCCTGGTCATTTGTAGATACACACCTCCCCAAGAACATTCACACAATATACATTTGATCATACACTCCATTCCATAGGTTCCTCTGCATCATAGACTCACAGAAATGTTGCTCACAAGGGACCTCTGGTGACCATCTAGCCCAACTTTCTGTTCCACACAGGGCTATCAACACCACTAATTCATATCACCTGTGGCTTTTAAGATGAACAAATAGTCCATGACCTCTCTGGACAACCTGTTGCATGACTCTGCTCCCCTCCCGATGAAAATGTTTTTCCCAATATCTCACCAGGTATCTGCTACTACCAAGAAAAAAAATGGTTCTGATATTTTTGCAACTATTTTTTGAGTAACTGTCGGCCACTATTAGAGCGCCCCTTTGCCTTCTCTTCACCACACTGAACAAGCTCAGCCCCCAGCCTCTTCTTGAAGATCCTGTGCTGTAGACCCCTAAGCATCTTGTTAGCCCTCTTATGTCCAGTTTCAGTTTCACCACATCCCTTGGGCTCCCCCTTAGTATTTTCCTCCATTCATCTTTTGGAAACTTCCAATGAACATCACCACTCATCTGCATTTTTAATATTGCCCTTTCCAATATAAACAGTAACATGTCTAGTGTGAATCACAACATACATGTACTTCTATGCAAATACCAACAATGTTGTTATATGCACTAACGCAAGGACCGTTTCCCTCACGAATTACAAGCTCTCAGTTTCACGTAGGTTTTTGCGTTGTGCAAGAAAACCCTGTGAGTTGTTTGCTATTCCCACATATCAGAATTGATATAACAAAATACACTCAATCTTCCTACAAACCTGGTCTCATTTAACTCCTCTCATATTAGCAGGCATAGGTAGGATAGGACAGGACAGGACAGGACAGATGGAAGGGACCTACAACGACCATCTAACTGCCTGACCGGTTCAGGGCTGACCAAAAATTAAAGCATGTTGCTAAGCACGTTGTCCAAATGCCTCTTAAATACTAAGAGGCGTGGGGCATTGGCCACCTCTCTAGGAAGCCTGTCCCAGGGTTTGACCACCCTCTCGGTAAAGAAATGCTTCCTCATGTCCAGTCTAAGCCTCACCTGGTGCAGCTTTGAACTGTTTCCATGTGTCCTGTCACTGGATCCCAGGCAGAAGAGATCAGCACCTCCTTCTCCATGTCCCCTCCTCAGGAAGCCGTAGAGAGCAATGAGGTCATCCCCAGCCCCCTTTTCTCCTAACTAAACAAACCCAAAGTCCTTAGCTGCTCCCCATGGGACATTCTTTCCAGCCCTTTCACCAGCTTTGTTGCCCTCCTCTGGATGCATTTGAGGTCCTGAACATCCTTCTTAAATTCTGGGTCCCAGAACAGCGCACAGTTTTCAAGGTGAGGCTGCACCGACGGTGAATACGGTGGGATAATCCCCTCTTTTGATGAGCTGGTGATGCTTGTTTGATGCACTCCAGCATATACATCTAACCTATGGCCAGGGCAAGCCCTGGGACAGCTGCTCTGTGGTGCTCCCCATGAGCAGTCCGTTCTCCCTACCCGCTGGCTTGGTGTCAGGAGGTAAGCAGGCTGCACATCCCCTTTCCTTCTATAGGAAATCCAGCCACATAGCAGATTGACGGTCTAAAAATATGGACCTCTGATGGGAATAAATGAGGGTCTGGTACTGAACACCTGCAGTAGAAGTGTCTTCCTCGCAGTCAGTGCACCCAGTGCGCACCACAAAACAACCACCACGGGACACACCTCTGCTTCGTAGCACAGTGCCAAGCATTTCCTCCTGCCCTCAGCCACCAAAACCCTACCCCAGCCAGTGTCAGAGAGACCCAGATCAGCCCCAGACCACTCACTTCATCAACGCAGGGTCCAACTCTTACCAGCCTCTTACATCCTTCACACCCACACCTACTCCTGCGCAAAAGGAAAGCTGGAGAAAATGCCTGTCTTTTCATACCCTCAGAGAACCACAAGGATTTCTCTCTTACTTTATCCACATACAGAAAAGTTACACTCTTCTTCCTTCCTCACTTCTGTAAAAAAGTTGAAAATGAACTTTTCCGAGAACATACCTAGACACAGCGCAAGGTTTCATTAAGCTACAAAATTAATTTCAAGGTACTGGAAATTTGCCTGGAGAAGGTAATAACATGAACGCATGACAGCTAGCCCTCCTGCTTGTTGGCTCGAGCCACCCTGGAAGGCAATCTTCCAAAATACTTGGCACTACAACTTGCTTTTTGGACCTTTAACCTCAAGCCTACTGTCGACACTTTACTGCAATACCTAAGGTTCAGTTCATCTTCCATTCAGATTCTTCCCTCACTTACCATGATTTTTTTTTTTTTTTTTTAATTTAGAAAGATACTGTGTGGCGTTTGTAACATTGCAGCCTTCTCCTGCAAGGGTGACATTTTTGCCACCTCATTTTCCACAAACAGGGCTTCCAGCAATTTCTACCTTGAAAGAAATTTATTTAATACATTTTTTATGTATCAAATATAGATCTGCTTGGTTTACCACTGAACTTTGCACTGCTCTGACTCCTGAAGAAATATACTGCTAATCAATCTCCTTTAGAGCTATTTCTAATATACTGCAGACTCACTTCCATTACAGTATATAAATGCACTTTTATTTGTAACTAAATATTTGCGGCTAGGTTTCGAAAAAATGCTCAAATACTGACTACTGTCCAAAACATTCATGCCTCGAGTTCCTTAAAACACCTTGAAAACTTTTATTTGGATAGGCTGCCTAGTCAAAGGAACTGTAAAGTTGTACATAGTTAAATCTATCTCCCAAAGACCTGTTCTACCTATTTGACAGAGAAGAAACGTCTTTCCGTAGAAAACCTGTGAATTCCATAAACTACCAATTTTTGTGTCAAGCAGGAAAACGCACGCATGCAAGAAGTCTTCAACCCACGCAGACGCATGGGTTTAAAACAAACCACCCAACAAACCGTTATTTAAAGCCAGCAAAGTTAAACCAGCCCTGTGGATATGCTTATTTTCCTCGACCGACGTATTTATTTAGCAATATCCACACGGAGCTCCATTGCGGCTCCAACTAAAACCTGCTTTAACTGACCGTGGCCTGGCAGAGCCGCATCACCGCGCTGAGGAGAGGCACAGGCCACCCCGGGTACCTCAGCGGGGGCAGGAAGAGTACGTAGTGGCTGACACAGCCCTGCTCGGCCAATTTATTATACTTTTTTCCCCTCTTTTTCTGCCAGATTTACTCCATCCAGCCTCGGAGCCGTGTCCCCGCAGAAGTCAGGGCTGTCACCCACCCGCCGGGCCCTCTGCGTTAGGGATGGCACCGGGGGGGGAAGGCGGCGGCCCTGCTCACCCCTTCCCAGCGGAGCGGGCGGCCGAGGCGAACGGCGGCGGTTCAGCCCCTCTCCGCCGGCTGCGCCCGCCGGCCGGGCCCCGGGGTGCGGCGGGAGCCGGCCGAGCAGGGCCGGGCCTGAGGGAGGCCCTGAGCCGGGCTCCGTCTCCCAGCCAAAACCTCCGGCTCCGCTCCGGAGAGCGGCCGCCCTCCCCGCTCCCTCCCGCCTTCCCCCGAAGAGGGAACAGGAGAGGCCCCGCCGAGCGCCTCCCGCCCCGCACCCTCCCGCGCCCCAACGGCGGCCCGCCCCGGCGCGGCTGGCGGGGGGAAGGGGGGCAGCCCCTCCGCTCACCTCAGGCCGCTGCTCCGCCGCCGGGGGGTGCGGACCGCGGTTCGCCGCCGCCAGGCGCCGAGGGGCGGCGGGGAGTTGCGGCCGCTCCCCGCCCCCGACCCGGCCGGTTACCGCTGCGCGCCGCGGAGAGAGGCAGCTCCCCTCCTCCTCCTCCTCCTCCTCCTCGCCTCCCGCTGCCCCGAGGCCGCCGAGGATGAGCCGTGGCGGGGAAGGGGGGAGCTGTGGGCCGAGGCTGGCGCTGGGGGGCGCAGGCCGGGGCTCCCCCGCCTGCCGGCGGCGCTGAAGGCGGGGGGACCTCGGGGGACCGCGGTGCCCGTCGTGTTCACTCCCGTGGGGGAGCGGGTGGCTCTTCCATGTGCGTTTTCCCGAAGTGTGCCGCAACAGGAGGACCCCGAGTTGCGGGGAGGGGGTGAGGCGGGAGCAGGCTTTCCCGCAGGTGTCTTGGATGGAGAGGTTGGGCTCCGTGAAAACGTGCGTCGGGTCGCGCAGCCGGAACCACCTCAACACGCGTAACATGTGGGTGCCAGGTCCCCGGTACGGACTTCTGCTTCCGCAGATCTGCTGCCATCGGTGCGTGATGGTGTCGTCAGACTCTTACGAAAGTATCATCTGTTGTTCCAGGAGGATTTTCCGTGTTCTATTGACGCAGTGCCATGATGAATATGGGGGGTTTTTTTGGTAGAATTCAGGACAAAGGAGTAGGGATGAACTGAGGTTTCTAGGAAGTAGAAAGATTTTTTTATGGAAAGCTGGTGAGAATAGCTAAGGAAGAATTAAGATGGGATGTGGAAAGTGAGTTGAAGTGCGAGAAGTAAACCCAGGGTATTGATTGGAGCAAGGTATTTGTGAGGCTTACAGAGGGTCCCTGCAACTGCAGCACACAAAAAAAAAAGATGATTCTGATTGTGGGGTGAAATACAATGGCATGTCACCATTTCTATTTGGGAAATGTCCTGGGTAGCAGGGATGTCAGGGCACAGGGTGGGCCAGCTGCTCCCCATGGGGTGTCGGGACAGGACCCGGCAGCCGTGGCCCATCTCACCACCCCAGCCAGGAGCGGGGCAGCCGCAGCCCTGGGCATCGGGCAGCTCCCTGAGGATGGGGACGGGATGAGGCTCGGCAGGGCCCACAGCGGAGCTGGAGACTGACCCTTCTGCGGTGTGGCTAGGGCAGGGGCTGAGGACCCCAGGGGAGGTGACGTGGGGTCCTGGGGGCTGGGGAGGTAGGGGGAGGCTGGGCAGGGACAGCCAGGCCTGGCGCTGCCCTCGGGGCCCTGAGGCAATGCCTTCAGTGAAAAAATGATCCGCGTGTTTTGTGGAACGGAGGAGGATGCCATACATGTTCTACAAGATGTTTTAATTTGAGAGAACAGTGGAAAAACTGTCATGGGAACTGAGAAATAGACTCTTCAGTAATCTTCCGCCTATAGCACTCTCGGAGTGACGCATACCAGCAATCATTAACCCTGGTGGAAAGTTGACTTGAGTAGCACAATACAGGTATAATAATGAGCCTAGCCAGATTCTCAGTTTATTTAATCTTTTCCTTCCTGCCAACTCCCTCCATGGCACATTTTTCAATTTTAATGCCTATAATACTTTCATCCATTCAATCTTTCCATCTCTTAGTTTACCTGAGATAATAATTTCAATATATATTTTTATCACAGGAAAACAAAGCATTTAAAAGAAAAGAAAGGTAGGATGAGCCACTTTCCTGTCTCCTCTGTGTCACCTCCTTCATTCCAACACACACCACCAGCTGTGATTAACCAGTTTAAAGACACGCAGCCCCATGTAGTTTAACAAATTTCATTTTCAAGTTTGGGTACTTCAGACTCTTCTCCAACTAAATCTTCTTCTTTTATTCAAATAAAGCAGTTTCTCTTAAAGGTTTATCTTCATGTGACAAGTCTAGCTGGATTTCACTGAGATGGCCACACAGTTCATTTTTCTTCCTTTCTCCCAAACATGGAGGGAATTCAACTTAACTCTAAAGAACTGTCTGTAAACTCACCAATTGTGAGTTTCATCTATTCTACACATAGATATTATTGTAATAGCATTCTGCCTGTCTTATTTGTGGTGAACACCAAAGTCATATGCCACGAACAGCATCATGAAGCTTTTTAACTGCTTGGGTGAGCGTAACCTGAAATTTGTCTCATTTCTGATGACTTTTTGCCTTCCCGTTAACTTCTTTCTCGGCCTGTGAACAATCAGGTAATTACAGGTACCATACTTTTAGCACAGTGATACTTTCTTGACCGTTCAAACCCCTTTCTTGGCCTGTCACAATCCATATGGCCAAGAGTCTCAGGGCACGCACTACGTACCTCTGTGTGATGAGGAGAGGGAAGGCTGCAGGCAGGACCTCAGCTGGGATGACTGTGATTCCCCTTGGCTCCAGCCGTTCCTTTGCCAAGTGGAGTTTGATCCGGAGCCTCTGGGGATACTCAGCGACTGAAGTGATGTCAGCCTCAGCCTGGCTTACTGTCAGTGTACCCCAGAGCCCTGCCACTGAGCTTGACATGCAGTGCTGAAACAAGAATTGTATTTGCCTTGCTTCCAGGCGGTCTGCAGCTCCAGGCACGGCAGACATCCCTCTTCCGACCCATCGGGTTCACCCGGTGAGCTCCATTCAGCCACACTCAGGTTTGTGCTCAGAAAAATATCCACTTTCTATTGTCGGACACGTGTGGTATTTAAATTTTTGTATTTAAAAACCATTGATACAATTGGAGCAATAGGAAGGTCACTGAACACTGAAACCAGACCAAGGACTTAGTTTTTAATACTTAGCAACCTCTAGGTGATTTTTTAATGGCATCTATTAGATATTTGGGTTTTTGTCCTAGCGACTACATTGCAGTTTTACACCGGCTGGGACACAATCATTTTTGTGGGCAACAAATAAACTGTATGAAAAAGGAAAATGAATGACCAGCTCTCAGAACCTCAGTCACAAAGGATACAAGGGCAATCCATTTCCCCCTTTTTTTCCCCCCCAAATGTTGTCAACCCTGATACTCAAAATTTAAGGGCACACCTTAGGACTTTGTGCCCTTTCAGGAGTCCCGAGTTCAGCAAAACTCTTTCAATTTCTGAAAACAAGGAAATGAAGAGTTAATCGACATACCAGCCACTCTGTGGGGGTATCTAATTGGGACACTACAATGTCAGGGTAAAGCATAAAACGGGGTTCCTGATATTCCCCTCCTTGTTTGACGCTTTATTATACCAGAAGTTTAAGTTAGGCAGGAGAAAGTGGATGCACTTTGAGATGTTTGGAGTTTGTGGCTGCTACCATGGCTAGTGAGAAAAGTTGCAGACATAATTTTCCTGATTAAAATAAATGTAAAATAAATTTAAGTGTAAGGAAACACTGATGTCTAATTCCCCTTTTCCAAACTCTGTCCTACATATAACACAGCCCTGTTGATAAATTAACTAGTGATATAGCATAGTGAATAAAGCAGACTCAAACACCTTTACTACAAGGAGCTCAACATAAATGAGACCAAATGGCCTACATAAAGCATGTTTATAGCAGTATAAGTAGCAAGTAGTACAGAGTACGCTTACATAGCATCTAAACACATGGTCATAGCACCGAGAGCTAAATAATTCCACACCAGAAATGTGCTTCTCCCATTACAGGTATGATGAAGACATACATGCAGAATTTTCTTAGGATAGTACGGAGGGCAAAGCGTTAACAGAGGCTAGCCTTGCCCTAAAGAAGCCTCGTCCCTCACACTCCCTTTCAAGTCCATGGACAAAGATATACTTTTCCAAGTACAAGTTTAGAGCGTGCAAATTAACTGCTTGTGCTGAACTGCAGTTTGCAAGAGCCCTTCTACTTCAATTTACTGCAACAGGAGCCCAGAGAAATTAATTGCCCTAAAGCTGTCTCTTATAAATACCAATCCAAATGTGAAATTACCAAAAGATGTGGCTACATAAACAACAATCTCATGTTAACGAGATGTACACTACTATTTCATTTAGCTTCAACACATCTAAGTTTCTGATAGGGGTGTACAGAGATGCGATTAAAAATGGGTGTAAGGTGTGAGCGACCTCTTACAAGAAGTAGCCCTGAGAATAGTAGCTCTGTATTATCATCCTCTCTCAGCTCCTCCTTTATTTTATACTAGCCTGAGCATGCAACATAATAGCCTGTTATACTGCTTCTTTTCCTGTGTTAGGAAACTATTTGATTATTTGGGTGGTTTTGGAAACGAGATTATTAATTAAAATGTATTGCCAAGTATACTGGCTCACAGGTAATAAGCAGGGTTCTTCCAGTACCTTCTGTGTTGTAATGTCTAATCCAGACTTCTCACTCTATCGTGTTATACCTAGTAGGTTTCTCAGTTAATAAACAGAAACTACATGTGTAACTATCTCCACTGTATGACACTATATTCAGTTTGCTGTCCCTATTAGAAGCAATGAATAGCTTCAAGTCATTCCTTGCTAATTGCCGCCCTCTGCTGTTTCTGTATATATTATCAGCAGTAACTTGGAGAAAATTCCTTGGCTTTCTGTCTTTTTGACCCCTTTGAACATCACTGCAGTCTTTGCCATCCACTCTTTCACTCCAAAACTCAAGACTGCTGAAGCAACCAATGCCTTGGAAAGAGTTCGCACTATAGCTGTATTGCTTTGTTATTTTTCGAATTCCAAAATACAATGTTGGCATGGCATATAGAGTCATTTGGGTTGGAAAAGACCCATGAGATCATTGGATCAAACATATTTGCTTTCAAGTCTTTCTCCTCTTCTCCATCTTCTCTGCTTCTGAAATTGCACAAGCGAGTATCTGTTAAAGAACTTTTTTTCTCCCAGGTTTATACTTAGTATCTAAATTATACGTGTTTGGGGATCTGTGATAATCAAAAATGGTCCTTCATGGTTTATGGTCTCTTTCAAGAATTGCTGTGTAATTCTCTGTACGTGGTGGCACTTCCAGCACTGACTGACAATGAAAAATGCTTTCTCTTTAAGCAGATCATTTAGTTGTGCTGGCACTACCCACTGTTCTTTACATTACTGTGTCAGCCTGAAATACTGACCTTGGCTCAGTATTTCAGGGCAAAGGTCAAGAACCAAGGGCTTGTCAAGCATCTCCTCAAAATGACACTTGACACTTTTAATCATACTACTTGCACCTTGCTTTAAGGGATTTGATGCTTGAACCTTTATGCTTGGCATTCCAGTATGAAATACTGAGTTTCCTACAGATTGTCTTCTCCTAATCTTGTTATTAAGGTTCCGTTAAGCATATCATCATCCTTATTATTATTTTCAGTTAGCTTAGAGGGCTGGAGGTGCAAATTCCCTTTCATATTCATTTATCTGTCTTTGGTCTAATACTTTTTTCCTCAGGTAAAATTCCTCAGGTAATTTTTTCCTCAGGTAAAAGGAATTCATTTACTGTAGCAGTGATTGCCTTCTGCTCAGTTCAGTTTTAGGCTTTCATATTTTGTCTTATCCATAGTTCTTCACAGTTGTCATGTTCTTCTTCACGCTGACATCTTTAGAATGTTGTCAATTATTCATTTCACATCACTTCTTACATTATTTCAAGTTCTTATTTCTGATTATCTTCTGCAGGTCAAATTTCAAGGTGATACCTTTGAAGCATCATCTTCCAAATGAAATGTTGAAGAGGGATAACTTTTTTTCAATCTGATCTTTCAAGACAGCTTTTAAATTATATCAACTGGGGTGAGAAAGGCAATGTGACACTACCTGTGGAATGAAAAAAGAAATTTCTCTGCTTGCCAAATCACACTGCAAGCCTCAAGTTTTTTTTACTTTCTCAGATTTCCCCTTAGAACGGTATTTTTTTTATACTGATGGGGTATAATATATAATCTGCCCCTAACATGAGTTGTTTATCCAGCAATATTGGGCAGGTTATTTGAAACAAGTAGGCATATAGAAGATTAGTTTTTCTGTACTAGCTAAAAATAGATTGTATTTTTGTTATAAAAAAAGAAAAAGAGGTCTGCAAAAATATGTGTTGGATTGCAGGCTGTCTTGCATAGGCTTTGCTTTCAGTTTACAGATCCAATACGAACTTCTAGCATGAAAACACTGTGCTCTGTTAAGTCGTATCACCAATTTTTCTGCAGTCTGGAAAATTGCACAAGACTTTTTCTGGCATGCCTGGAGGCAAGCACACAGTTAGGAGCCTGCTGACTACCTTGGCTTTGCTCTCAACGGGAAACACAGTTGTGCGCTGAGGACCACCAAGCACTGTTTGAAATCGCACCTGCCTTCCTCCGCTCTACGGCTAGGTCGGACACTCTTCCTCTTCCTCTGCTCTACAGCTAGGTTCTCCAGAAAGAACCAGGACCAATTTACTTGTGACTTACTGTCCCCCTCCTTTTCTTTTTTTTTTTTTTTTAAGTAGTCCAGATATAACGACCTCAAAGAATGAAGGATAACAACGACTGTAACACCTCAATAACGCCCCTTAATACTGGCAGTATTAAGGTCGCTCCATTAGCCCCAACGCCAGCCCTTTCACCCCCCGGGGTCACCCTTCTCCAGGCCTGCCAGCACCTGCAGAGCACCCTCAGAGGGACTAACCCCGCGCCTGCAGCAGAGCCCTCCTCCTCCCGGGAGAAGCCTGGCTGCCCTGGGGGTCGGCGAAGAGACACCGGATAAAATACAGTGGCAGATAGGGCCGCTCAGGCCTTAGCTCTCTGCTGGAGGTCCGCAGCCCAGCGTCATTAGCCCGCGCCGCCATCTCCACTGAGGGCACCTCCGCCTTCCTGCGCATGCGCACGCTCCCTGCCGCGCAGGCGCAGAGCCGCGTAACCCCCCTCCCCTTCCCGGCTGAGGCGGGGCTTCGCGCTGCGCCGCTTCCACGTTGGGCGAGCGCGAGGGGCGGGCTCGCGCGGCGCGGCCAATCAGAGGCGCCCACGACCCACCCCGGAGAAGTTGGAGGCGTCGGCCCGGGGCGCCGACGACAGTGTCGCCGCGGGCGTCGCGTCGTGGGACGGGGCGGCGCGGCGGAGATGGTGTCTCCCGCGGCCTCCGCCGGGCGCCTGGGCTCCGCGCTGCCCTTCCTGCTGGTGCTCTTCGACCTGCAGTACCAGGGTGAGGGCCGGGGGGCCGCCTGGCCGCCGTCGGGCGCGCCGTGGGGTTTGTGAGGGGGGCGCGGGGGAGCAGCGGCCCGGCTGGGATGGGTGGGGGGGGGGTGTGTGTGACGGCCGCTTCCCTGCGCCGCCCGCCGCGGCGTGAGGCGACCCAGCCTGAGGTGGGGCTGCCGCTGCGCCCGAAGTGCTGCCCGGCCGCGGGGGGAGCCGGCGGCCGCTTGTCCCCTTTCCCTCCCATCCTCCTTCCGGGCTCCCCTCAGCGGTCGCTCCGGTTGACCGTTGTTGGGGGGCCCGCCCGGGCTGTAGGGCCGCCGGTTCGGCCGGGCCGAGGCGCCCGGGGCAGAGCGGGAGGCAGCCGGCGGGGCTGCGGCCTGCCCGCGGGGAGCCGGCGGGCCTCAGTCAGGCGGTGCGCGGGGCCAGCCCGGCCCGACCGGGCCGGGGCCACCGCCATGGCGGCGGGAGCAGCTCCCGCGGGGCGTCCGGCGAGTGCGTGTGTGTGTGTGTGGGGAGACTGGAATATTTCTGTAAGGGGTGTGAGGAAGGAGGTACCGAGCCGCCACCTCATCAGGGCTGTTTCGAAGGGTGTGTAATGAGGGCACCGCCACTGCTTGGCAGCTGGTTCGGTTTTATCTGAATTCCTGACGGTGGTGTTTTAAGGTGGCTCGATGCGTGGGCTTCGTTTTCCTTGGCCTGCTGATGGGGTGCCAGCTACTGTGAGGTCTGGGAAAATGTCGCTGTGTCCTCCAGTGCAGCTGTGGGACAGCGCTGGCCCGTTCCCTACTGGCCTTGAATTTCTCACTTCTGTATGAACTTTGCGTGGTTTCCACGTTCAAAGGTTATTTCAGTGTTCCTTCTTGGCCATGGCCATTATTAGTGCTAGAGCTATGAATTCATGGAGGTTTCTGACAGTTGTGTTGCATTTGTTTATGTTTTTGGTTTGTTGTAGTCGCTTTTTGTTGTCCTTTTTTTTTTTTTGTCACCGTTTGTTTTTTGAAGTCCAGCAGAAAAGTTTTCCTGTGCTTCGTGCGTCCTGTTTGCTTTCAGAGTACACTGTCAGCAACACCTGCATGGTCAAACCTGTATTCACAGGCTCCTGTTAAATATATAACATGGTTATACAATTGCGCACATAGGCAGAGTTTCACCTGAGGAGCATTCTTTAGCTGATGCTGTCAGATTGAAGTGGAACTGAAGCTGTCAATAGTCAGAATAAGTCAGACTTAAGACTGGCCTGGGTTTGAGATTAGAAATTCAGTTGATGTACTAAACTAATGAATACTTCAGCTGGCCAGGTGGCAGCAGGAACATACTGTGGCAAAAATGCCCTGTAATATGAGTATATACTGTGTTGTTAAGTGTATTCTGGTAGTGTTAGAGGAAAAACAATAATTGTGGTCAAATTACACTCCCCCCGCTTCCCTAAGATTGTGACAATGATGCTCCTGTTGAGGATTCTTTATTTGGGATTGCCATGCTATTTCAAGTATATGGTTTAATGGCTATGTGGACTTGTCAAAGCCACATTTTCTAATTTGGGGTACTCTTTCTTAACTTCAGTTAATAAAGATGTACAGTAATAGAATGAAAAGCAATGATTCTGGATCTTATTTACTGAACTTAAATTCCCTAAACACATACTCTGGAAAATGAACTCAGGAACTAAGAAGTTATTAAGGGGTTTAAATTATTTAAGCATCTGGATTTCTTTCTCTCCAATATTACTGGTCTTTGAACTGAAAGGTGTTCATATTCACATTTAAATTTTTCTCTTGCTGTCTTAATAATAGAAGTCTGTCTTGTGCCATCTGATTCATGAATAGGTGCAACAGTCAGCTGGCCTGTATTAACTTTTGTGTCTTACAGTCGACATCTGTGATACTAATTTATATCTGGCTGGTAAATGAGTTTATTGGTGATGTGACAGGTTGCAGTTCAGGCCTTACTGCTGTGTTTTGTGAATTCCTCCCCTTCAAATACCCAGACTTGTGCTGAATAAGCTCCCATTTGACACAGATCAACTCTTGGGAAGATTCGTCCTTTGTAGCTGTTTGTTCATGCTAATAGCAACAAAAAGTGGCAACGGGGGAGGATAGAGGAGTATTGTTCCTCTTCCCCCTCTCCTTCCTAGTAGTAAAAGGAAGGAAATGTTAATAAGGGGAAGAAGAAACCATGTTTAAGTATACAGAGCTCAGTTCATTATTGTCAGACACTAGCCTTAAGCGTTCCCCCTCTTTCCACCCTCGCTGCCACTCCATGTTTTTGTCCTGAGTTTGGGAGGCTTTTATCTTGCCCCAAGATACTTGGGGGGGGGGGGGGGGGGGGGTGGCTATTTGGTTTGCCAATCTTAGCTATGTTTACCAAGTTTCTTTGTAAACAGGGAGAAAAAGCTTGATGGTAGAAAGTTACACATGGCTCAACTGGGTGCTGTGAGACTCCTTGTGAACCTTTTTGTATTGCTTCTGAAACTGTACTTGCTTGTCCACTTCATACTTTATTCAGTCTTGTCCTTGAAAAACATGTATAAAAGCAAAGCCTAAACCTGTATAGAAATAAAAGCAAACTTAGGACTTACTATGCTAAACGCAGGGTCATTCTGATCAAAAAATGCCCCAAAAGTAGAATCTCCCACTCATGTGACAAAACAGTCTTCAAGCGCTTTTATGTAAAAGAAAAAAAAAAATAGACCATTGTAATTAAGATTAGTAACAGCATGTTTCTTCTTTGTCTTTTAAACAATTGTTTCTGGTACACAGTTGTAACTAATTCTTTTTATTTTCATAGTCCTGTTACCCAGCTTGGGGACAAGAGTTTAAAAAAAAAAAAAGGGGGTGGAAATTCCGCAGGGGAAAGAGAGGAGTGTGTAGACAAATGTAAAATCTTGAAACTGTTTTCAAGTTAGAGTGCTTTCTTAAACTTTTTGCACTGTGGATGTGACTAATTATATGAGGATATAGTTGAAGTTTGTATACTTGAGTACCCACATATTAGCACCAGTTATTCTAATAAACAAAAATCCTACCAGGAAGTTATAATTTACTTGAAGTGAGTGTATTTAACTGGAAAAACAGGTTAGGTGCACCTGCTTATCATTCCTGTGCCTTCTGACTGGCTTCCTTTGAGTTGTCAGGGCTGGTACCAATTCTTATTTGGGAGTAGTTTGCTGGGGGTTTTTGGGGTTTGGGGTTGTTTTTTTTTTGACTCTTCCACTCTGGCATAAGTGCCAGCACTACAAACTCTGAATTTATCCAGAAAATCAGACTTGATTTGACAGCTGGAGCTCTTGTGTGTGGTTGTCTGAGGTCCTTGGTGAATAGATAACAATTAGGCAGGCTTTAGAAATAATATTCAAATTAAAATACTTGGGAGTCTTAAAAATAAACAGTACGTTTGCATATCTCTTGCATAGATTTAGTTTTCTGCTGGAGCATACAAAGCTTCTGCAGCTGTAGTGTTGGGTGCTTGGCATCCAGCTCACTAAGGGACTAAGGATAGGTAATCTGGTGGAAAGAACTTTGTGCGGTTGGTTTGTTGTGTTGGTTTTTTTTTCTCCAATTGAACCTGAGTGAGTAGGTACCCAAATAGGTTATGTAGAATTGGAGTCCTTAGACTCCTGTGCCTGTGGTTGGGGTGGTTTGTTGAGAGCAATTTTTTGCCTACACCCAGAAAATGAATATGCAATATATTTATATGAATAAACAGCCCAACTATCAGGTCAGTGTTCAGTGTTCCTGAGTAGTAATGGTAAATGTCACTTTTCATCATGGTTATGCTGACTATATAGGCTCCTGCTGGGGATGCCCACATTAATTTATGATGTTTTGCAACACGCAGAGCTAAATTTTAATATATGTCTAGTATAATTAGTCGTCTTCTGCAGGGAACCTGCAGTCTTTTAGAGTTTGCCTTATTTCTCTATCCGTGTTGCTCCTGGTTTTCTTTCTTACCTGTTTACTCTTTGTGGTCACCTTTTTCATTTCCTTTATTTTCAGTATTTTCAAAGAAAAAGATGGCTCTCCTGCCTATGGTATTATGTAACTATAATACTGTACTGAACATAATGTATATGAAAGACCCTGAATTGTATAGGTACATCTTAATTGTGGAAGATCTATTCTTGGAGCTATCCTGATTTGACTAAATGTGAAACAAGGTCATTCCTTCAGATGCTTGAGACTGTGAAAATTGAAGGCCATGTTTAGGTGGATGGAAGATTCATCAAAGAGTAATTTACACTCCACTTTTAGAACACTGCTCCAAACTGACAAGTTTTGAAAGATTTCAGATTTTCATATGAGTGGAGAGATAGGAGGGGTGAAGCTTAAGAATTTTTTGCTTGTTTGTTTTAGCTCATGTTAAACACTTTGGTCTGTTTATGGTTTGGTATCTTATTTGTTGCTAGAATACTTTCAAAGCCAGGGAAACTTGTGGTCCGGCATTTTTCCAGTTTTGGGGTGGGGGTTGTTATGTTTGTTTTGGATTTTTTTTCTCTCCAATGCTTGGTTTATTATTTTAGAGGACCTCAAACTACTCAGTGATCAAAGCTTTAAGTTAGAGAAGCAACAAAATGGTAAAAACGAATGTCCATTTCTCTCAAAATTGGACCTTCACGTAAAAGCTACCTTGAAGTAGAATACTGTGTGTGGAAAAAATTAAGAAATCAAGAAATACTTCTCCACTATCAGTGGACTTACTTCTGTTATATTCAACTATACGTACCTAGAGTGGATTTTGAAATGCATCTTTCAATAAGATCCCCAAATTGACTATATGATAAGTAATTGCTATTTTAACTTCTTCCATTTCAACAAAAAAGAAGTTACTGACTGGAAACTTGGGGCTTATTTTATAAAGCCATTTCCACTAATTAAAAAAAGGAATTTGTTTGCTGTCGTTGTTCTAAAGCAAATAATTAACAGAAGCCCTTGAATCCAGTTTGTTGAATGATTATCAATATTTTAGCAGATAGAGCTTTTTCCAGTGGATATAGAGGGCATTTTATTCATCTTAGTATAGACAGCTCAATGATTTTCTTATAATAGGGAATTAAAAGAATTATCAGCTGTATTAATGAGTAGAAAAGAGAAATCAAATTAAGATCCCAGGTGCTGAGAGGTCTAAGTTCTGAAATCTTGATGACTTAGTGATCAGGAAATACTTTTATTTCATTACAAATACTTTGTTATTTCATCAGCTTTCAGTGTGAGAAGTTTTGATATACTTTCCTTCAATCTGTGTAGTGTAATATTTTTATTAAAACTCTAAGAAACTGATTCAAAGTGCTGCTGCATTTTTCTATTTAAGATTAATTCAAGTGCCTATCTGAGTGAGCTTGACACAAAACCTAAGTGAATGAAATTGATTCCTAGTAATTGTAGTTCATTGTTTTCTAATGTGATGTATTTATTCAGGATTTTAATATATCGCCCTGCTTAAATTTATGCGTAGGCTATGTTCCTTGTAAAAGAAAACTGTTTATAATGTGAAAGTTTTAATAGTCCTAAACTGGTAAGTTGTAGTGTAATTCTGTCCTGATTTGAGGAATGCTGGAAGCAGTACAAGTGAAAAACCTCTATGGCTGAACTGATGCATGTACAGCATATACTTGCACTTGGCTGCTCGTTTCTCTTCAACAATAGTCTTTCCCTGTTGGTTGAGCAGCAGCAATTTATTAGCTTTAAACTAAAACTGGCACTTTGAAAGCATACCACTTTAATGTGACTTTCATACTACTGGTTAAATGAAAAAGAGAGTGAGAATTTTAATTGCTTATATCTGAACTTGTGCTCTGGAAACAGTTTGCCTTGGAAATGATAAAGATGAGACAAAAGTGCAGTAGATGAGAAGCCAGTCTGCAGTAGTTAACAGTTCTCATTTGAGCCCCAACTTATCAGTAGGATCATGAAATTTAACATAAGGTCTTTTGCTGTGTGTGCGTTATGAGCATTTTCCCAGATTCTTTTGAAATCGAAAGCCCATGTAAAAATGTCTTTTGTCAAACTGTTTTTATTGTTGCTATATAAAGCTTGACATGCAAAAGTATGTTGCTGAATAGAAATGCGGGTTTGGTGCCTTCTCACAATGTGGTGCTTTACTGTGTTTGTCTGTTTACTTTGACATCCTTTTTGGGGCAGGGAAGACATGCTACAAGTTTATGCAAGCTACATGCTGCAAGTTTTACTACTGGAAGATGTGACTTCAGCCTCTGTGTCAACAACTGTTACATGTGTTGTACTATCACTGTATGCATTTGGTATAATCAAACTGGTCATTCAAAATGATGTGTTTTTTTTTCTTTAAGGAGCTGAATGTGGAATAAATGCAGAAGTAGAAAAACAACTTGAAATGGGGAAGAAGTTATTGGCTGCAGGACAGCTAGCAGATGCTTTGTCTCACTTCCATGCGGCTATAGGTATGTGTCTCAGGAAAGTGACTCTTGCACTGAAACACCTTTGGGTGAGGTTTTTTTGCCTACTATTTGCTTCATTAAGTATCCTGCTTTCTTGCAAATTGCATTCCACGAGTCAGAGAAGTTGGGGCACCTTTATGCAGCAGTTTGGATGGAGCAGTAGTATGGATGGATGCAGCAGTAGAATATTTATGCTTTGGTTTTGATAAAAGAAACTGTTAAATTAACTAGATGATACGTGAACACTAAATCACTGCTGTTCTGCAAGCGAGCTGCATGGAAGCAATTATAATTGACAGATACTCCCTGTATCTAATACCATCAAGATTATGTTTTAGCTTTATGAAGTTTTTCAAAGTATGTCTCTGAAAGGTTTGGTTTATTCATGCTTGCTTCTCTTGAGCACTGTAAAAAAAAAAATCAACATTTAAAATAGTTTTTTTTATTAATTAAATCTTGAAGTAGGTGATACCTCAGTGAAACTGATGTTGCAAGTTTGAGATGCTGAACTGGTAGTGAAGAATATATTAACTGTCTCTCTTATTCTCAGTGAGTGAGTTCTTGTTTTAGTGTTCAGTATTTTCAACAAACTGAGGAGTTAAATTTTTGCTTTGATAAATTTTAAAGCAACTTTGCTGGTTAAAATCCTTGAACTGAAGAGTAAGGACAGACGGCACCAGTAAAGAGCAGTGTTCATTAACACCATAATTTGTCAGTTACATGGGATTTCTTTAAATTTTAAGTTATTGGACTTAATTATAATATATTGGTGCATCATTTTCTCTGTGAGAAGAATAATACCAAGATGTTACACAGTAATAGTCAAACTATGGAGACTTTTCTCTTTATGCCTTGGTCTAATAGTGATATGTAAATTAAATACCGGGTGATTCTGCACTATTAATATTTTCTGTGAATTCTCTGAGCTCAGCTTCCCTTATATAAAGGGCGTGGAGGGCGGAACTTTGTCTTTTTCTGTGCTATTGAAGTTCCTCATTCCACCAAGAGATGGTCTGTTACTCCTTTTGTCTTGTTTGTCACAGCCAAAGCATTCCTGAGGGATCTCAGCAGAATTAGTATTGCAGCGTGGTTTATTCCTTTATTATTGGTTGGTACGCTTTAATATGGATTTGGTGAAAATTTAGTCTGTAGGCCATGCAAATGCTGGTGGCGGCACAAAGGCGGCAGTGGTGTGAGGTGCCTGCATGGGGTGAAACCCTCTGCTTTGCCAGCAGTGCCGGAGCAACTGGTAGAACTATGGTGTCGCCACCTCCCTTGTGACCTTGTCAACATCTCCAATGATGTTGGGATTCTCAGTTGGAAATTGATTTGAGCCCGATTGCCTAAGCTTTCATCAGACTTCTTTCTTCGTTGTATTTTGCCTTTTGAAAAGATTTTAAGCACGATTTGCCTACTGTGTTTGTAGAGGAGGGCAGAAGAAATTTCTCTAATCCTTTTTTGCCTGTACTGCATCACCGTAGACTGTGAGGTAAATGGATATCCGTCTTGGTAAATGGATATCAGTCAGCCTATTTTTCTTTTTTGCAAACATCAAAAATAAAAGAAAGCTATTGTCCATTTTCTGTCTCTTCAGTTAAATTTTCAACTCTTCAGTCTTGCCAAGTTGATGGCTTATGTCTTCTCTGTGGGTAAACATCAATTGCTGTTCATTACTGTTACTGGAAAACTGAGGCAAAACCATATTCTTACTGTCAGAAAGGTCATCATCTGGTGCTGGAATGTGCTTTCTGGGTTAGCTCTTTCCTATCTTTCATCCTTTGTGTGCTAATAAGGTTCCTTAATTTTAGCTATTGATTTGTGCCCACTCTTACACCTTTAGTTGTATGCAGTAGGACTTAATGCTTTTTTCTTTTTAAAGGTAGTAACAATTGAATTTACTTGATGTCTGTAATGCTGCCACATAAGCATGGGAGCTATTACATTTCAGTGCTCGGTGTTAGCATTTCCACAGCCAAGACATTGTAGAGGAAGAGTGTAGATATCTTTTTCACTGAGAACTGAACTAGTGTTTTGGTAATGGAGGTGGCCAGCTATGAAGCTCAGTTACCGACCATAAGATTTTTGGCAATGCTATGTGTTCCATTTATCTTAAGTTAAACTTTAACCTCAAACGAGGTGAGGAAGAGAAATACTTGTTTTGTTCCTCAGGTATGGAAGTCCTTGTCTACAAACTCTAGGTTGATTTTTTTTTTTAACAGAACATTAAAATGTTTACTGTCTTCTACTGCATATGGTTGGTTGGGTGGTCTAAGTTGCCCTTCCTTGAGAGCCCACAATAACTGTAATCTGTTTCTTTGAAATACTATATTGAGAAGAACATTAAGAAAATTCTTCTTGATTTCAGAGACTGATATTTATCACCTGTAAGGGTGTACATATATATGCTAGCCTAGAGAGCGTTGAAATTGCTGGATCTTGGAAGTTTAGGCAGCAGGCAACATGAGATGTGTGGGCCTTGAAGCTAGCCTTCAGGTTTTGATAGTGTATGCGTGTTTTGTCTGCTGTTGACAGGGGCTGTTGATGCCCACGTGAATATTAAAGAAAAGTTGCTGCTATTTCAGTGGATGGTGTGAGTAGTTCATGCGGCTGTGATGACATTGGGACTAACAGATGGGTCATTTGGGGATTATTTGCTTGCATCCTATGTGATGGACGGGTACTGGGATGGAGAATAATGAATTTAACATCCTTTCAAATGTAGGCCTGCAGTTGGAGATAAAGGGTTAGAACATAGTGGCCGTTTCCCTGTACAAAGCTGACAAACATACATACTTCAACTTCAGTACTCTTAATTATTTGGCATTTACTGTGTTCCTGTAATCTGTATTGTTAAATAATCAAGCTGCATAGAAAACATTGCTTTGATAATGTTACAAATGTTATGTTTTATCGATAAATACCATTTTTTCCAGTGGCTTGAGACTCAGGTAATGTCTTTTTAGTCATTACAGTTTCACTGTACCCAAAGTTTCAGTTGCTTTGAGATAGTATTCTGATTACTGTTCATTCCCTTGCAGAGGGAGACTCTGATAACTACATCGCTTATTACAGAAGAGCCACAGTGTACTTAGCCATGGGCAAATCTAAAGCAGCAATTCGTGATTTAAGTAAAGTGGTTGAATTAAAGCAGGACTTCACATCAGTAAGTATTACTGGAATTGAAAATTGTTCAAGCGTAAAAACACCTGCTTCAAAGAAGGTTGTTTTTTCAGATTTTGCTAAACAGAAATAGGAAATATATTATTGATCAGAAGGCTTCAAATAGGATAAAATAATAGCAGTGGTGCACGTACTTGAATCTGCAACTATGCTGAGTGCAATCTAGCCAGTTATTCTAGCAACTAGTAGTAGTTTTTATTAAGTTCACGTTCCTCATGGGTTTGTGCTAAACACTTTCCTTCTCACTTGTGATTATTCTACTCTCCAAGGAGGAGAATAGCCAAGTCACCAAGGCTATGCCCTCTGAGAGCGAGGGGTGAAAGAGAGTGCACAGATGCCTCTGTTTTTCTTCAGTCTTAATCAGCATTTGAGTTGCCTAATTTCACTGCCTTCCTATGGGATTGTTGCAAATCCTGATTTACTTACCCCTCGCTCGCTTCTGCGTGCCGTATGTGGAGACTGCCTCACTAGTTGGAGGCTGATGCTGGAGACCTCCATCTGATTCTCTGGTCTCCCTCTTCCGTGGGCAGTGGCATATCCTGTATAGTTTATAATGAAGGAGCAAATGTTAAATTCATTGTTGTATGAAAGTATTCCTATCATAAGTCAAAATCTTTTAAGTCATTAACTTGTCTTTTTACATAGCTTCTATTATTATGAAAGTGTAGTGAACTAATAAAGTGTGGGTGTTTATTATTTGTTTTTTCATCTAATTTCTTAAAATCTGTAAGCAGTTATAATCAGGAAAGTGGTATAAATTAAACATTCGCTTTGTTTTATGGAAGTCTTCAAACAAGTTGTTTCTGTCAGTTACAGCTGCTCGTGAAAACTGTGGCTGCTTTTTCCCCTCTCTGTTCTGGTGCAGGGTGATCTTTTACCATCAAAGAGTCCTCATAAGAATATTGTCAAATTGAAAAGACAAAGAATGGGTGTTGTGATCTCTGTTTCAGCTTGTTAGGTGTAGTAAAATTAAACTTTTTTTTTTTTGCTAAAGGAAACTGAAGCTTATTTCCATACTTTGCTGAATTCCAGTTTGTAAATCAAAATAAACTATCTTATGTTTAATTTCAGGCAAGATTACAGAGAGGACACTTATTGCTCAAGCAAGGAAAATTTGATGAAGCAGAGGATGACTTTAAAAATGTGGTAAGTTGGAGGCCTAACTTGAATTACATCAGTGCTTTTAAGGTTGGTTTCTGAGCCAAGGCTTCATCTTGGCTCTGATGCTCCCCAATGTGTGTGTATGTATACCCGAGTTTGTCTGTCTTGTTCTTTAAAGGTATTGTAGCTAAGCTACCTTGTATGAATAAATGGCTGATAAAGTTGCAGTGTGGTGTTGAAGATGAAATCAGAAGGTGTTGCGTGAAGTAGCACAGCACTTAGAAAAATACCTTCCTTTTTTTTGTGTGTGCGCCTGGCGTTTCATGATCTCTGCTTGATGATGCCTGCGCTAGGGAGCAGTCTTCATTGAGAAAGAAAGATAAGTGACATGGGACTCACAGGACCTAATGAACCCTGCTTTACATCAGGTCACCCTGGAAAATCACTAGGGGCCTCATGGGTGAATCTTTGAAGGTTCCTATCTCTTTTGACTAATTGCAGAAGGAGCCCAGGCTCTTAATTTGGTCAGTTGGGCTGTTTAAATCTGTGGCATGCGTCTGCGTGTCTTCTCATCTGCAGAGGAATTCTTCTTTTGTCAGTGTGTTGGCAGAACTTTCTCTCCATGATGAAGTAGTGCCCAGAGTTTCTGTACAAACACTGTTGGATATTGCCCTCCTAAAACTCACTCTGGTTGTTTTCCATTTCGATGGGTATTTTGTGCATTTCAGCCTTACGCTGCAAAAATAAGCTGATCTAACCCCAGAACAAAATTCCTCAGAGAATGTGTGAAACTTGTTTCCCTCTCTGTTGCACAACATTTCTGTAAGCATGAGAATAAATAAGATACATTCTTATTCTTGCTTAGTCTTCAAGAATTGCTAGTTTGAACAGCTTGCATGTCCCTTACGCCAAAATAAATAGAATTTGCAAGTGCAGCTGCTACACTTGCTAATTGTCTTGTTGGCTTTCTTAAGAGTGTGAAGCAGTTGTGTTGCAAATTACAGATGTTTAATGGAACTCTTACTAGTGAGTATGAATGACAAAACCAGAGCAGTTACAGTGTACCTCTGCAGGGCAGTTGGGAGGATTGGCTTTTGCACGTCTAAATGCACCAGGCAGTATTTGGGTTTGCAGCAAAGTGGCAGTAGCTTATCCTGAAACTCACGTAGCAGTGGCTCCTCTGGCTGCTGCTGCTTCCTCAGCGAGTTTTAGGAGTGCGTAGTCTGCAGTTGCACGTCTGATTGCAGTGCAGCCCTGCTGTTTGCAAATGTGGGAGAATGTTGTTCAGCTCTGATTAACTGAGGACATAGTTGCTGCAATAGCAATTACGTGATGTCAGTGTTGATTCTGAGTTTATATATGCATCTCTCTGCAGTTACTGTTTCTGGGAGTATTGTTTGATACTGCATATGGAAGTGCTTTTGCAGTCAGCTGTCAAGTAGCTTGCCTTTTTTCCAAACCAGCTGCAAAAATTTAGGTTGTTGCTTTCAGTGAGTCAGTCTTCAGTCAGGTTTTAAATCTGAAGTAGAACAGAGTTTCTTCTCAGAAGCTGACTTACAAAGGTACCATATTGATCCCAAACTTCCAGTTTCCTTGGTTCTGTGAAGAATATTGCCTATGTACTTAGAGAATGTGGCAAGCAGTCTCTTTTGAAGAGCACAATTTTCAGTTAAGTACAGTATATTCAAGCAAAGTAAGCCAATATTAAACTAATACTTTGTAGTAGGTAAATTTGTTCATATGGGGGAGAGCATTAAGTTATCCTACACACGGTGACTCTTAAGTAGAATACGAACATATATTTGACAGATTTCCCTTGTTTTCTTCTAGATCTTTTCAGATAGTCAATCTGACTATTCTACCAGTTCTCTGTGTGTCTAAAATACCTAGTTTACTCTGGCAGTATGTTTGCATCTAAACATGAAATTGCATTTAATCTCAAGATGAGAGGAAGTCAGAGTCACAGTACTGTGAAACATATTAATATTCTGTGTTTCTTTGGGGTGCATTTTGTGTACGAGAGGAGAGATGGAGGAAGGCTACTAGGGACTGAATCTTTCCAAATGATTTCAAGACTTTTACATCCAGACTCTATCTGATACCAAAAGCAACGGGGAAAAGGTCAGTAGCTGCCTAGTAGCCACTAGGCAGCTTTGACTCATATTGTAAGTCACTTGTAAAGAAGCCAGAACGAGTAAGTTGTACCTTGAAATGAAAGTTCTGTCTACTATGAGGGCAGATGTGTCCCAGAGAGATGCCAGTGGGATCTCAATAGCTTTTAGGCTAGAATTTAGTGGTGGACTTGAGTACCTAAAACTGCATGTTTTACATGTGAACAGAGTGTGCGATCTATGATTCTGCTATCTGAGTAAATGTACATTAGGATACGAACAGCTCTCTAGCCTTTCACTTTGTTGGCTGGATATCAGCTGACTAGAACGCTGTCATTCTGGGTAGGCATGTAGCACATTGGCAAACTTTGGTATCCAAATCTAGACCCAAACTGGAGAAAAACTTGGCCATCCTGCATTAGTAGTGCATAGGCTCTAAATCTGCAGTTACTGGAAGTCAGTAGGTGTGCAGCAGCCTGCTTGTATGTTTGAGTCTGCAGAAGCTGAGTATCACAGAAAGATGGGGTGGAAAAGCTGTATTTAAAAAAACAAATCTCCACCCCATCCATCTCCCTTCACTGAATGGGAAGTCTTAATTTGAAGAAAAATAATTCACTTTATTGTGCAGAATTTCAGGATGTTATCTAGAACAGATGATACTGAGGATGTCATATACTTATAGAAATGAATTGCAGGCTGTCAAATATGAGAATTCTTACCTTCTGTATTAAGGTTTTTTTTTCATGAGGAAATAGTTGTGTAGATGTGATGGGCTTTTTCTGGTAAAGCCAGATGCCTTTGAAGTAGATTGTATGCCCTCGAACGATAGTAGATGTATTAATCTCTTGCATGATTTCACACAAGAGATTGATTATTTCTTTTTTTGGGTCAGGTGTTGACTTAAAGGGAGTAGATCAGATGTTAAAATATTTCACGGTTTTGAGTTGGAGAAACCAGGTCAGATTTTGGAAACTAAGGGAAGTAATTTTACTTGGACTACTCCAGGACAGACATGCAGGAGTGAGATGGTTTGTAATTTGCTGTATGATGCTTGCATTAAGAGTCAGTGTCACGAGTCTTGCTTTCTGCGTCAAGTGGAACTGCAGGGTGACTGACGTAGTGAGCCGTCTAAAAAAAATGCTGTGTTCTTCTAGCATATTCCAGAGTCTGTTGAATCCAGTGGAGACTCAAAGTTTGGTGTTTTTTTTTCTTTTTTCTTCCCATCCCTCCTCCACTCTCTCTTGGAGTCATGCTCTTTGAAAGGGATCTCAGCAGTTTAGGAGCTGCAGTCATTTTTGAGAGAGAGAAAGAGGAAGAAAAATTAAGCCCATCTAAATGGAGGGGAGGATGGCAGGTAAACTTTCCCAGCTTATAACAGTGGCGATTTTGTGTAAAGCTTGTAATTGAAACTATTCTTTATGTGTAATAGTAAAACTATGCTCTAGTGTATGCTTGTGGAAAGAAAAAAAATACATTAATTAAATTCTTTCTACACAGTTTTATAGCATGTAGGAAGTTTCATGAGCACGCTAAACCTCTCCAAAGTGACATGATCGCTAAGCAGAGCAGTTTCTTGGGAAGTTTCTATCCCAAACAGATGGGGAGGGGGTACTGGCTGCCTCGTGAGGCAGTGCCAGTGTGAAAGCAGGCAGTGGGAATACCTGACTGGAAAGGATTGGAGTACTTATTTCAGGAGCGGAGCCTCCTGAGACCCCAGCCTTCGTGCCTTATTTTTAGATTGCTCTTTTTTTTCCTCCTCTGTGCTTCCCTGCTGGCTGAAAGGTGTGATTCTGACTTGGGCCTTGACACGTTAAGCAATAGTACACTTCTAGAAGCCTCTCCTTTTGGTCAACAGGTGCATTAAGCTGATGGAGTTCCTTACGTGGGCCAGGGTTTTTTTTCTGTCTAGTGATACAGAATCACAACTCATTAATCTTTAGAAGCTTTTTAGCTGCTTCTTTGCAACTTAGCTACTAGTTTGGCAGTCTAGGACTTAGAGGGTAATAAAACTTTCAACAGGTGTCTGCAGAGTGGTCTAATTCTTGGGTTCAGAGTGCCCAGGATGGAATGGGGATTAAGCCGAAGTCCTAAGGTGACTTTACAAAGCCATTGCTGACAGTATATGAACAGTATGTATTTCTGTGCTCCAACTTGGGTTGAGTATTCATATGCTTTAATAGCAAGTTTCTTCTGTTTTGGTTGGTAGTTTCTGAATAATAGAAGTCAACAGGACAGAGCTGTGGGCACATCAACATTCATGTCTAAGGCCTCAATCCATGAAAGCCCTGGAATATTTTATCTTTAAGCATGTGTTTTTTAGTGAAATAAAGGGACTATTGCTATACTTTGTTTGATGGAAGACTTTCTGAAAAGGTGAAAAAAGCGATGCAAGTCCTGGCAGCCCTTCACGTATATGCCTTGTAATATTGTCTGTGACCCTGCTTGTGTCCTAGAGAAAGTGACAAGCATTTGAGTTGCTAAATTCTGCAGAAGGTGCAAAAATAGAACAGACCTTCTGCCTAGTGTATTTGAAAGTGTGGAAAGGACCAAGCTGTCACATTTCTTTTAAATTATCTTTTTTTTTTTTAAAGACCAAATTTAATGTTCACAGTTGCAGTTTGTTGCAATAAATACTGTAAATTGAGGTGTCCTAAATAAGCAATTCTGTCTCCCTTGGAAGCATAAATACTTAAAAGCTGGAAACTGAAGGTCCTGCTCCCACCTCCACTAGATGTCAGCCAAGACCAAGTGATTGAGCACTGTACATCTGCAAATTCTTGTTTTCTAATTTAGAGAAGCCCTCAGCTGTTGCAAAATACTCTGGACAATAATTTTCCACAGTTGGTATGTGTAATAATACTATTTTGGATGTAGGCAGAGGACACCATCTTACGGCACTGTAAGTTAACCTGATTTGAGTAAGTTACTAGGCAAGTGTTGGTTGGGTATTTGGAGCTCTCTTAACCAGATCAAAGTAACGTTAGGTTGTTTCCAAATACATTCCTCTGTGGTACTGTGATCATCTGTAGCTTCCTGGGTAAAGAATAAAAGGTATTGAAGTATTTCCTTGCTTTTTTCCATCTGCCTAACATCATGACTGTTATCTAGTATATTTCTTTGCCAATGCAAAGCTTTCCTTTGTTCTTGAGTGTGTGGATCTCTTGATTTTAGGTAATGCAAACCACAGGGGTTCCTTCAGTTCCCCTCAGGATGTTTGTCACAAGCCTAATCAATTTCTTTTCATTGTCTGTGTATTTACCAGTTTGAAAAGCAAGAAAACAGCTTTAGAATGTGTAGGCATATGCCTATATTAGTGGTGCTGGACCACTGTAAGCAAGTATAGAAACAGTGTGTCCAACATTTTGGGGTCTAAACAATATTTTGTTCTTTAAACAACAGTATTCCTGAGGGTTTTGAAGTTCATAGTGTCTGTTTATAATACATACTAAGATATTGAAATGCTACAGATAAACTGCCTTTATATATTTAATCTATACTCTTTGAGAGTATGGATTTTGAGTTAGTTGTGTTTTTTTCTCAAGGTTGTTGTAACTGTTCTTCATTAGAATTATTGTACTAAATGCCCAACTTCTTCCTGTATTGTTTATGGGCCATTGCAAAGGAAGATGTGGGACTACCAAGCTGGAAAGCAGGACAGGTTGTTGTAAGCCACTGAATTAGTTTAGCTGTGTTTTGTAACTCTTCCCCGTGCTTCTGAAAAAAAGATCCTGAAGCAAAAAATTTCTTAAGCTTAATAGGCAGGAGGCATTTGCTCCATGATTTCCAGTTCTGTCTCCTTTAAGTGTGCTGTGTTTGGGGATCCTTTTTTTTAGCATGATAATGGATAGTGTTGTAAAGCTTTGTTAAATAAAAAGCATATTGCTGATCCAGAAAGCATAATCGTAAGATACACATAGGTGCATCACACTGAAATATATTAATCAATTCGGAGTGGCACATGGCATCAGGATAGTAGTGTCCAACACAAAATACAAATGGACCCTGTGTAGTTTAACACTGGTGTCACTTCAGTGTTTTGTCGCTGCTAGTATACCAGCTTGGCTGTATTGATGGCCTTATATTAATGATATTTTTCAGAAGTAGTGCCGCATTGTGTTTTTCATGTAGCCTTCTGTGTGGCTGGTGTAATTTCTGTGTGTGGTTATAAAAGCCATATTGATGGAGTTGTGAAATATGACAGGTTGAGCTGAGGGGCTTCTGTTGCTTCTTGAAAACCAGCATGAATTGCTTATCTTGCTAAAATGCTTTTCACATCAGAAAACTTTTAAGTACTTAATGTTTGACTGGAAATGTAAGGCAGCCATTCTGAGGCTGCTGACTTTGAACAGAAATGATCTAAGCACTTTCTAGATGCCAAGAAAATGCTGGGTTTCATGAAGTGATCTACTAAAACCTTTTCCCACTCTCCTGGGTGCAGCAAGGTAATGTTGCAAAGTTTTGAGTCAAGCCTGTAGAGGAGTGTTAGGTTTGCCTTAGACCTGTATTAAACTCAGCTGGAGGGATTTTTTAATACTTTACTCCTCTCTTGGAAATCTAGCATACTTGGCGCAAGCAGTTGTTCTGAGTTGTAACCCCCAAGCTTACTGCTCCATGGGAAAAGGAGAAATAACTGAAATGTGGTTTGTTATTAGTAGTGATGTGACAGTCCTCTGATGACAGGGTGAAAAGGTATAATAAAATAAATTAATTGCGAAGTAAACCAAAATAAGAGTATCAAACAATTGCATCACACTTCCAGCTTTTTTTCTGGGAGCTGAATGAACAGACTTCTCTTTGCTTTAGTTAACATTACTGATTAAAACATCATAGCAATACAATAATTACTTATTAAGATCTTCTGAGTGCATTACTTTCATCATACTGTAGCAGACAAACACTTGATGGCTCTAGTTTGAATGATAGCTTGAAAAGTTTCCCTTTCTTTGTTAACTGGACAGTTTGTGCTACCCAAAATTATCTGGGATGTTTCACTCAAATGGTCTTTATTACTATGGGGCTTGTCTGTTTGATTGTAACATTGTTTTTCATATTCCACTGATGTTTTACTCCAAATAAATAATGAGAAACATATTGTGTGTCTGGGGAGTGCACTGTTATTGTGAGATAAGTTTAAATGGAAGCATAAAGCTTGTCCATAGCAAAAGCTCTTAATTTTTGAGGGGAAAATGCTGAGAAATTGAGGGAGACATTAACCAAGTCGTCTGGAACTGGAGAGTTCAGAACTTCAGAGAGTGTTGTAGTCTTGCAACTTTTAAAATTACAGGTGCAGAAATTTGCCTCTACTATAAGGTCCAGATTTGATGGAGAAAGAAGGGTGCACAGCATCAAGGTTGATAGGCAGTTTCTGTTCTAACCAGAAGAAAAGCTTTTTGAGACTTGTATTAGGAATCAGTGTACAAAGAAAACTCTGATCGCATTCCTCTCCTTGCTGAAAGACAGTGTAGGGGATAAAGGAGAACTTTGAAGTCTAAGTACAACTTGATTTTTGCCAGAGTGAAATGAAACAACTGCATAAGGTTCAAAAAGACTTAAAATGAAGGATCTAAGACAGAGGTGGGACCTGTGCATGCTTTTGATGTTGCATTTAGGCTTTTTGCTTTCATATACTTATGTGTTAGAACCAGAGGAGATTTTGTTTTAGGAGTTCTGAGGGCTGGTGTTGAATTGCATCGGAGACTTAAGCATAAAATATGAGTGTTTGAAGAACTTTCTGATGAAAAAAGGTAAGAGGCCACTTTGAGATACAGGAGGAAAGAAAAAGTACTGGATGACTTTGAAGACTCAGTAACTCTAGTCAATATTCGGGGCATAAAATGCAAGGTAGTGCAAGTTTTGATTTTTAAAAAGAATGAAATTTAAAAAAAATAAATCAAGTTCTGCTCATCTGTCCCCTTTAAAACTTTGGAAGTAATTCTGATCAGCAACAAGTGTGAAGCTACTGCCATGTTCAAACTACCTTAATCTTACAAATGGCTTTCTGGCCTTGGAAGGGAATGGCTGAGATTCTTCCTGGCCTGTATTTGTCTTCCTGAGTGGTAGCAGAGTTGCCTGTGAGACTTCTGTGGTTTTTTGATTTTCTGTGAAAATATGAAGCTGCCTAAACAAATGAAGGCAAGTACAATGTAACCCTTCTATTTGCTCAGAGAGAGAGAGAGGTTTGTGAAATGAGAGTCTCTGTTGATGAAACTTTAGACTTGTTTAAAACTATATATGAAGCAAAGTGCATAAATTCCCAGCTGATCCCAGTTGAGCCTTTCCCCATCTGTAGCATCTTAACTTGTTGCTGTAGCCACTCTTTCTGGATAAAATGTAAGAATTGCAGCTCTACAATATACTATCTGTGACATGCTGGGTTTGTTTCTGTCGTGAATTTATAAATACATATATCGTGCTTAAAGTGATACATGTGATTATGCCGTGTGGATATACTTTCTACTGATGCCAAGGAATCCAGTGTTTAGTAACTGTCTGCAGAGAGATGAATTAATTAGGCTACAATTCAGAGATCCATGACTTGTAGTGGTTGGTTGGGCATGGCGGGAACAACAGCTGTTGCGTATCTGCTCAACAGTGAATGATCAGGCACGGTGGGGGGAGGAATCGGTTTTCTCTGACTTTGGATGACTTGTATTGAAGCTAAAAAGGTCTTTTTTTCTGAAGTTTGGAGTTGGAAACATTTCCAGGGGGATTTTAAAACTAATTTTGCTTTATTTGCAGCTTTAGTCAGTTCTCCATGATATGATTATTAATGGGACAAAAAGAGATCCTTGAACAAGCATTTCAGTGTCTCTCCTTGTTAACGTTTGCAGCTCAAATCCAATCCTAGCAATAATGAGGAAAAAGAAGCCCAGACTCAGCTGACAAAATCTGATGAGCTACAGCGCCTGCATTCACAAGCATTATCTGCCTACCAGCAAGAGGATTACGTAGCTGCTATTTCTCTTCTTGATGAAATCTTGGCAGTAAGTGTTAAGTAAAATGGTACTGTGAAAGGGAAGTAAGAGCTCCTGACATCTGTGTATTTTTGTTTAATAACTTCTTCTTTGATGTGAAAACACTTGGTGTAGTTGGCTCAGTTTTGCTGAGCACCATGAGTCCATAGTGAAGTTGGAGAGTGGAGAATGTTGAGCACTAGCTGCAAAAAAATCAAAACGATAGCTTGTAGTACAGGTTAATGATACAACTTCAGTCAAACTTCTGTTATGGATAACTTTCTTGATTGTGCTTTCCCTTTTTTCCCCAGTTCTTGGGGAAGCTGGGAAAAACGTTGTCCTCAAACCAAGGTAGTTTTGCCCAATATGAAAGATGTAGGGGTTTTTTAATCTATATTTTTCATTGTCTGTATGCAAGCAGTTTTTGTCTTGAGAAAGTGACGTAACAAAAGATTAAAAAAAAAATCACAGGGTTAAAAATACATATAGCTATTTGGATTTTCAGCTTGTTCCTTACATATCTGTATTTGTTGAGTCTTAAGCAATATAGGCAGTCTGATAGTGTAAGTGTAAATAACTCAATCATGCAGGCATTCTGTGTACCATATAGAAATATCTCTTTAAAAGACAGTTAACTGCTATGACTCTTCACGTACAAATTAACACTGACTTGGAATTTGCAGCATTCTAGCTTTTGGTGAAGAAACTAACAAAGTGGGAGTTTGTTTATGGGGAGGGAAGGTGGAAAAGGAGAAGAGCCTTGCTCTCTAAAATGATGGCTTACAAACAGATAAGATGCAGAATAAATTCTCTAAATGAATTATGATAGGCAATTCCTTTTATGTAATTATTCTTGCCATACTGTCACATTGTTACTTCTGTATATGTCTTTAAAATCCAGATACTAAGGTCAAAACTTGCATAGCTGAATCTTACCCACAGGCCTCTTTCTAGGAGACAACTGACAGCTTGGTCCTTCCTGTTCATTACCCCTATTCTTTTGGGAAGATATAATAATTTATGATTTGGATATCCTTCCCTGGAGGCTGAACAGACTGGCCCAGTTTAAGCAGTGCCAGTAGATTTAATTCATCTCCCTGCATGAGCTCATTGAATCATTTACAAATTTTTCAGGCCTTTGTTTTCTCTTTGGGCAGGTGCATCACAGCATTCACCAGGAAGCGGAGATGCTAATTTCATGCGCTCTGCATGCAGCTTGAACCTTATGCTATTGCAGTTGGCAAAATGAAATTAAATGGGATTTTTCTTTTATTGGGGAGGAAAAGTGAAGTATTATGGACCAAAACCAAGCTTTAATTTTGATTTCTCAAGGTTTGTGTTTGGGATGCAGAGCTACGGGAACTTCGAGCTGAGTGTTATATAAAGGAAGGGGAACCAAGCAAAGCCATTAGTGACTTGAAAGCTGCTGCCAAATTAAAGAATGATAACACTGAAGCCTTCTATAAAATCAGCAGAATATATTATCAGCTGGGGGACCATGAATTATCGCTCAGGTAATTTTACTGTTTGCTGTAATCATCATAAGTGAGACAGAAAATGAGATGATACAGGTCATGATAAACAATGAAATACCTGTGTTGTCTAGTTTTTGGAAGGAGTAGCGACTCTGGTCTGCATCTGATAGCTTCTGGAAAGGAGCTTCCTCTAAGAACTGGCAGTGAAGACACCATGTTTATTCTTTTAAGACGAGCCACTGATGGTTCCTACCATCTTGTTCACTTAAATAGAAGCCATAGTGCAGGTCTGTTAGTTGCTTACATTTACTGTCTTTATTGTAGTTCTCCATGCTAGAAGAAAGTGCTTCTCTAAACTGGCTTGGGCAGAGCTTTTTTTTAACCATGAACCTCCAAGCTAAGTTTACAATACAAACAAAAAAAATGTATACATTGAGTCTTGGGGCTAGATTTTTATTTTCAAGAGTGGAAACAAAAGGTTGCAAGCTTAAGAATAAATAAAAAGTACAGGAGCATCCAAGTATGAGGAGCTGGGGATCCAGAGCTGTCAATCTTCCATTCTTGCAGAAAGTGTCCAGTATTTTGGATGATTTTTTTTATAGCGTCCTACCCTTTTACTCATATTCAGTAATGTTAAGGTGTTGTTCCTATATATCCCTAGTCAGTCCTGCAGATAACTGCCCTTGGCCAGTCTGGACTGTTAACTTCATACTCTGCTCAGCTGGACAGATGGTATAATCCTTCTTTTGCACACAAGTGGTTTCTGTGCAGCTCATTTCAGATGCGCTACCTGCAGCTCCAGACTCCTCCTAATGGGGTTTCTGCTACAGAATCTGTTAGTAAGAGGTGAAGGGAACTGAAAAAGCTTGAGTTTCTCTTCTCGACAGTGTATGACAAAGGCTAGTGGATGGAAACCGTGTCTAATTATAACTACAAAAATTCATTTTATAGCTGGGCAAAAGTAAATGCCAAATAACTAATTGGTTTGCTTTAGGGATCCCCTTTACAGAGTATACTTAATTTCTGGAGCTCATAGGTCACTTCTGTGGTGACTTAGTAGCGGACCATCACTCAGCCTAGTGATTTGAAGAACAGGTGGTATTTTTTCTCTGAAGTCCACACGTGGACACTCTGTTAATAACCCAATCTTAATATTTTTATAAGTACAATTGAGAGCTGGTGAGGAACAGAATGGTATCAGAATGAAGGTGAAGGACTTTTTTGTTTATTTTTCTCTGACTATTTTTTTTATTATTATAAGATATACTAAGAAAGAGTTCTATAGCTCTTGGGCTTGCTGGGTGATTAATCTTGTCCTTCCCTTAGTTTCTCTTACCTTTGCAGGCTTAATGATTTTCAAATAATAGATATTTTTGTCTGTACTTAGGAACAAAATAAGATTGTGATCTCTTTCCAAAATAACACCTAGGTTGTACTGTGATGACTCTAAATGATACAAAACTTCTGTTCCTTCATCTGGTTGTATTCTGGAGGTTTTTTTTAAAGACACTTGATTATTTTAAGAGGTATCTGCTGTAATCAGAGTCTGATTAACCAATTTTCACAGTAAAAAGTCAGGCACAGGCTTGGCTGGTATTCCATGAAAAGGAGGTTTGAGTCTTAGCTGAGCTTTGTTTGTTTCAGGCAGCATAAAATACACTTTTACATAGGTATTTTGTAATATAGCTGAGTTAAATATAATTACAATTGCATCTGATAACTGCTGAATATAAATTCTTTCCCAGGGTATATTTTTCTTCTGCTGTTTAGTCAGTTATGAATGTAACACTTTTCAATCTTTTTATATTTGGCAAAACAAAATAATTAAAACCAAAACCAGACAAATATCCCTGGATTTTCTGGAAGACTTTTTTTGTCTCGCTTTACATGTGTTTCTGGATGAAGGGAGAGATTGTGTAAAGAAATGAACTGTTGTTCTGGACAGCTTATAGATGCTGCATTGTGTCTCTAAGTGAAATTTCATAATGTGTGGTAATTTCTTTCTGGTTTGGGTTTCTTTTGTGTGTTTTTGTGGTTTTTTTTCTTCACCTTCTTCCCTTGCTGTGAAAAGTGAAGTCCGTGAGTGTCTGAAACTGGACCAAGACCATAAGCAGTGCTTCTCTCTCTATAAGCAAGTGAAGAAACTCAATAAGCAGATTGAGTCAGCAGAGGAATTCATCAGAGAAGGCAGGTAAGTATTCACTGCTGTATTTAAAAAAAACCCAAAAAAACAAAACAAAAATCACTACTGAGGCACTTACTGGTTGAGGACTTAAGTGATGCCTTTTGCATCTGTCAGTTGAAGTGGATAACTGAGCACAGCTCTCAAATTACAATTAAAATAAATATTGATTCATACTGACAATCCTATTTCTATCCAATCAGAAGGAATTCTGATTCCTTCTGATGCCACTGTCTTTTCTTTGCATACTTATTTGTGGAGCAGGTAGTAAGAGCAAGATAGGGGTAATATTGTCAGCTCTCATAATACTGTTACTCAGCACTGGTGAGGCCGCACCTGGAGTGCTGGGTTCCTCAGTACAAGAGATGAAGCTACAGAGAAGGTGCAGCAAAGTGCCTCTAAGATGATGGACAGACTGGAACATCTCTCTCCTGTGAGGAAAGGCTGCGAGATAGCTGGGACTGTTCCCCCTGAGCCTTCTCTGTCTCATCAATGTGTATAAATACCTAAAGGAAGGATGCAAAGAGGGTGGAGCCAGGCTCCTTTCAGTGGTGCCTAGTGCCAGGACTGGAGCAAAGGGCACAAACTGAAACAGGAAATTCCATTTGAACACAAGGAAATACTTCCCATCATCTGCTTGTTTCCACTGGCGCAGATTGCCTAGAGAGACTGTGGAGTCTCCCCACCTTGGAGATACTCAGATTCTATCTGGACATGGTCCTGGGCAACCTGCTCAAACAGAAGGGTTGGACCAGATGACCTCCAGAGATCCCTTCCAACCTCAACTATTCTGGGAATAGAGGACCACATAAAGATGTGACTAAAACCACCTAGTAACTCTGCAGTGCCTTTATAGCAAAAGTGGATCTGACTGATGCGCTTCTCCTGTGCACACTGTTAAATGATGCACAATGCCTCTGTCGTCTTCTGCTTCTGGCTTTATTTTAATTTTACGTGTTCCCAAGAACACAACAGCTAACTATAAGGACCTCTAACAAGTGATTAAACGTAGTCAGGGTGTCTTTTTAAAATGAAGTATATCAGGAATGTGAATCGGCACAATGGAAGACAGTTTTATTAAGTCAGCAGTCTGTTTAGACTTNTCAGCCTAGTGATTTGAAGAACAGGTGGTATTTTTTCTCTGAAGTCCACACGTGGACACTCTGTTAATAACCCAATCTTAATATTTTTATAAGTACAATTGAGAGCTGGTGAGGAACAGAATGGTATCAGAATGAAGGTGAAGGACTTTTTTGTTTATTTTTCTCTGACTATTTTTTTTATTATTATAAGATATACTAAGAAAGAGTTCTATAGCTCTTGGGCTTGCTGGGTGATTAATCTTGTCCTTCCCTTAGTTTCTCTTACCTTTGCAGGCTTAATGATTTTCAAATAATAGATATTTTTGTCTGTACTTAGGAACAAAATAAGATTGTGATCTCTTTCCAAAATAACACCTAGGTTGTACTGTGATGACTCTAAATGATACAAAACTTCTGTTCCTTCATCTGGTTGTATTCTGGAGGTTTTTTTTAAAGACACTTGATTATTTTAAGAGGTATCTGCTGTAATCAGAGTCTGATTAACCAATTTTCACAGTAAAAAGTCAGGCACAGGCTTGGCTGGTATTCCATGAAAAGGAGGTTTGAGTCTTAGCTGAGCTTTGTTTGTTTCAGGCAGCATAAAATACACTTTTACATAGGTATTTTGTAATATAGCTGAGTTAAATATAATTACAATTGCATCTGATAACTGCTGAATATAAATTCTTTCCCAGGGTATATTTTTCTTCTGCTGTTTAGTCAGTTATGAATGTAACACTTTTCAATCTTTTTATATTTGGCAAAACAAAATAATTAAAACCAAAACCAGACAAATATCCCTGGATTTTCTGGAAGACTTTTTTTGTCTCGCTTTACATGTGTTTCTGGATGAAGGGAGAGATTGTGTAAAGAAATGAACTGTTGTTCTGGACAGCTTATAGATGCTGCATTGTGTCTCTAAGTGAAATTTCATAATGTGTGGTAATTTCTTTCTGGTTTGGGTTTCTTTTGTGTGTTTTTGTGGTTTTTTTTCTTCACCTTCTTCCCTTGCTGTGAAAAGTGAAGTCCGTGAGTGTCTGAAACTGGACCAAGACCATAAGCAGTGCTTCTCTCTCTATAAGCAAGTGAAGAAACTCAATAAGCAGATTGAGTCAGCAGAGGAATTCATCAGAGAAGGCAGGTAAGTATTCACTGCTGTATTTAAAAAAAACCCAAAAAAACAAAACAAAAATCACTACTGAGGCACTTACTGGTTGAGGACTTAAGTGATGCCTTTTGCATCTGTCAGTTGAAGTGGATAACTGAGCACAGCTCTCAAATTACAATTAAAATAAATATTGATTCATACTGACAATCCTATTTCTATCCAATCAGAAGGAATTCTGATTCCTTCTGATGCCACTGTCTTTTCTTTGCATACTTATTTGTGGAGCAGGTAGTAAGAGCAAGATAGGGGTAATATTGTCAGCTCTCATAATACTGTTACTCAGCACTGGTGAGGCCGCACCTGGAGTGCTGGGTTCCTCAGTACAAGAGATGAAGCTACAGAGAAGGTGCAGCAAAGTGCCTCTAAGATGATGGACAGACTGGAACATCTCTCTCCTGTGAGGAAAGGCTGCGAGATAGCTGGGACTGTTCCCCCTGAGCCTTCTCTGTCTCATCAATGTGTATAAATACCTAAAGGAAGGATGCAAAGAGGGTGGAGCCAGGCTCCTTTCAGTGGTGCCTAGTGCCAGGACTGGAGCAAAGGGCACAAACTGAAACAGGAAATTCCATTTGAACACAAGGAAATACTTCCCATCATCTGCTTGTTTCCACTGGCGCAGATTGCCTAGAGAGACTGTGGAGTCTCCCCACCTTGGAGATACTCAGATTCTATCTGGACATGGTCCTGGGCAACCTGCTCAAACAGAAGGGTTGGACCAGATGACCTCCAGAGATCCCTTCCAACCTCAACTATTCTGGGAATAGAGGACCACATAAAGATGTGACTAAAACCACCTAGTAACTCTGCAGTGCCTTTATAGCAAAAGTGGATCTGACTGATGCGCTTCTCCTGTGCACACTGTTAAATGATGCACAATGCCTCTGTCGTCTTCTGCTTCTGGCTTTATTTTAATTTTACGTGTTCCCAAGAACACAACAGCTAACTATAAGGACCTCTAACAAGTGATTAAACGTAGTCAGGGTGTCTTTTTAAAATGAAGTATATCAGGAATGTGAATCGGCACAATGGAAGACAGTTTTATTAAGTCAGCAGTCTGTTTAGACTTTTCACTTCAGTCTTCTATTTAATCCAGTATCAGCACATTTTCAGGGAGTCGGAGAGCTTGACTTTCTCCTAGCTTATAGCAACCCATGTGTTCAATCACATGCTTGCATTTTTAGGTGAACGTTCTACTCCATTTCTTACTCAAACCACAGAACTTTAGTATTTTTGAAACCTTCACAGCAAAAATACTGTGTGACTTGCAAGAAGGGAAGGAGAAAACAACTGCCTGATTCAAGCTGGCATAAATAGCTTCTTCTCCTGTACCAAGAAATGCAAGTAGTACAGCGCTCACAGCAAGATTCCAGACTTGGAGTCCATCTTGGATATTGGGGAGGGAGATGCTTTTTTGCAAGTGCAGAGTGGTGTGTTGGACAGGAGGCAAATCTCGAGACTGCTGTCTGTGCACACTGAGGGATGGTAGCCGTTATCTGCCAAAGCCTGCCAGGCGCAGTGCCTGCTCTTCTGTCTCATAGCACAGAAAGGGAATGGGGGGTAATTCTTGAAGTGGCCGAAAGTTTGGTTTTTTTTTCATACTGTTGTCTCACACCGTGCCTTTAAGACTATTAAAGTTAAGGGACATTGCTAGAAGGATGTGAAAATTCTGTGAATTTAAACACTTCTAAATAAATCCAAACACCCTGAAATAGTTATTACATTTTGTTATATCATGCTTATCTTTGACTTTAAACAGGTTTGAAGATGCTATCAGTAAATATGATGCTGTCATGAAAACTGAGCGAGAAGTCCCGATTTATGCTACTCGTGCCAAAGAAAGGATCTGCCACTGTTTATCAAAGGTAATTCTGCTTCTATCTCCCTCTGTAAATTTCTTAAAAAACAAAAAAAACCCCACAAAAAACCAAAAACCCTGACAACTATGTGAGTTTTTGTTTTACATTCTCCTCTCCAGAATCAGCAGGCTACAGAAGCCATAAAAGTTTGTTCAGAAGTTCTGCAACTGGAACCAACCAATGTGAATGCTTTGAAAGACCGAGCAGAAGCCTATTTGCTGGAAGACCTCTATGAAGAAGGTACAGTTGTAGGCAGATTGCACATAGTTTTTTGTAGATGTTTAAAATGCAGTCAGTGTTTCAAAAAATTTTAATATGCTCTTTGATTCTACACTATGTTGTTATCCCTAATCAGTGCTGGTAGTTGCAGATTTACAAAAATATCTGTTGGTAATTTTGTCTTGATTAGTATAAGTGGAATGTACTTGTTTTATCTACAGCGGAGTTGTCTGTACAACAGTGGTTTGGGTTGTTTTATGAGACTGTACAGCTTACTGAACTTCAGTACATTTTATGTAATCGGCAATGTCGGACAACTGCATTTAGAGATAAAAGGTAATTATAGTGAGTGATGTAAATCCATTTTAGGAGCTCCATTTTAGTGTCTTTAGATGGCAGCATGAGACAATACTGTTCTATCCCCTAGCATGTGTTGAGGGCAGAGGAAGGTAACAGCCATTGCTTCACCTCTGTGGGTCTCTGTAGTGCTGCTAAGAGCAGTAAACTGATTCTACTCCTGAGAGTAGAATACACAGTTTCCATAAAATGCATGCTGTTACGTGGTCCCATCTACAGCCTTGGGCAGTATGAACTGAGTAATGGGTGTCTCCGAGTACACCATTAGATTATTTTTAAGAGTACCAAGTGCCAATGTGCTATTAAAAAAAAAAAAAATCTTCAAAACTTAATTTAGTGACTCTCATTTCCATAAGAAACCAGGCTTAAGAAGTACTTTTGGCCAATCTGTTTCAACCCCTGCGCTCAGTCATGCAGCAGTTTTTACAGTATTGGGCTGTTTCCGTCAGATGTGATGAGTGAGAGGTCTTGTAGGCTTTAAATCTGCAGAATACTAGTTCCATTAATTTTAGTACTCATAAAAAAATTTCCTTTTCTGTATTCTGGTACTGGATCTTTTTCTTTACAACTGAACAAAAAAAATCTTTCCTGTTTAAACATTCATGAAGGCAGCTGTTCTCATTAATAGCACGCTCAGATTTTTTTTGTCTTTTTGAGAAATTAATCACTGAGATCATATTGCTTGCCTCCTGAAGTTCACTTCAGAAGTGAGATACTTATTTTGTTCTCCTTTTTTTTTTTTTTTAAGCCTCCTTGACTCAAGTGAAAACAGGGTATAAAGAGGACTGGTGTGGCTTCAGGCAGTCCTCTTCATCAGCCCTGCAGACTTTGTACCTCTGAAGTGACCTAGTCCTAGTCCCTCTTTGCTGAGGCTGGAAAGCTTTCTTCCTCCATGTAAAAAAAAGGGTGGAAGATGACAATGTTTTTGAGAACTGATGACCTTTGTAAGAAGAGATTACTTAAAAAAAAAAAAAAAAAAAAAAACCCCAAAAAACCCCAAAAAAACCCAACCAAAACCACCAAACCCAAAATGTGAGAAAGAAGGGTCTTTCTGGTATTCTTAGGGTAATATTTTTCCATTGTTTGGTTGTCAAGAACTGCAGTGTCAACCTAACAGTAAGGCTCAAGATGATTTTGCAGTGATGAGGCCTCCCTTGGGCACTTCTCCATCTTTTTCTGTCCTTAAGTACAGTGGAAGTAAACTCAATCAGCATTGGGAAAACTAGATTTACAGATGAATAAAAAAAAAAGCCCCACCCCACTTCCCTAAAGTAGTGAAAGGTACAGAATACAAATCCACACACGCTACTGCTTGTACAAAAGTTTTTAAGGAGCATCAGCAAAAGGAGAACTCTTTAAAAGAAAACTTAAGATTACTTTTTTCCCCCCTCAAGGTGTATGAATCGTCAGCTTAGAGGGGAGCACAGAGATGGGCAGACAAACAGGCCCTACTGTGAGGCCTCTGAGATGGACCTTTTGCTACTTACTAGTGGACAGAATTGATCTGCTTGTTTTGTTGAAATTGATGAATCTCAATTTGGATCTTTCTAACCTCTTCTACTAAATCCTCATGTATTTCTGGTTGCTGTAGGGTGAGAGAATCTGGCAGCTCTTGCAAACTAGAGGAAAAGAAGTTTTGTAACAAGGTCGTGCACAAATGCACAGAGCCAGCGCGGTCTTCTGTTGCGGCAAACGCATCCCTATTGCAGGATTTAAAGAATCACAGAGAGGACATGCCTGGGGTCTGGGACAGCTTATTTTCTGGGACGGAGCCTCCTGGGCTTGGCCTAGCCTGCTTCTGAGTAGACAACCATGCTTCAAATCCCTGTTGTTTAGCACATCCCCTGCCTTCCTCCAGCCCTCGGCAGTAGCGAGATGGTTGTAGTTACACTCTGCATTCCAGCAGAGCCTCCATAAACAGTATTACAGGCCATTGATGTTAGTCTGCCTGAAGGTGTCTTCACTTCTCCTTCAGTTTTAGCTGCTATAAAATGATGGCCAATTCCTCTCTGCTGTAGAGAACAATAAAGCAATTAAAATTGTAGTCTCGCATTTAGAGAGGTAAACTGATTCTCATTCTTCCTTCCCTCAAGAAAATGTCAAGCTGGAGGTACCTATTTTCCTCTTTAAAGAAAGGAAATTTCTAAGGACTTGTAACTCAGATCTGGAAGGCGACTATTGTTAAATGTTCCAGACGTACTTCAGTGTGTATAGCTGAGTTCTGATTTCCATCCAATGGGTTTGATTACTTTCTAATGAGATGGGATCTAGGGCTTGTCTACAGAGACAGATGTGTAATGACTCCTTTTCTGGCTTCTCATAAGCACAGGAGCGTCTCCCTCTAAAGTATACAGCACAAGTTTTGTCAAAGAAAAACAAAAACAAACCAAAACCAACCAACCACCTTGCTGTTTCAGCAAAGGACATACTATTTCTTTTTCTTTCTTTCTTTCTTTTTTTTCCTTCCCCCTCCCCACTCTACTACTGTAGAGGAAATGCTCCCTATTTCAGTGAGAGCATAACTGGTTCGTTTATTCCTTTAAGAGTTGGCATGAACATAAGTCATCTGCAGTTACTCATGTTTTGATAGGAAATGAATTTTGCATATAGAATAATGACCAATCTTGGTCACTCAGTTTAAAGATGCAGACAAGATGGAAAACCCAGCTAAGGTGTTAAGTGTTACAATGCAATCACTATTTGAGAGATTGTGAAGACTCTTGTATTGAAAGAAGGAGAGTTAATTTGACCAAAGTTTTTTAAATTGAAAGTGATACTGGAAACTGGTAGTTTCTTTCATGTCGTGGGACAGGATGGAAGGAGGAAAGGATGGTCTCTGAAAGAGCAGGCCAGTAAGAAGCAGCAGTGATCCTTGCGGTGTTTGTGAGGCACTGTTGCTTTTAGAAGTGGTGACTGAGAAGAACTGATTAAATAACTTGCTCTGTGTGAGTCATGTGATGTCACGAGGATGTAGCTGTCATCCTGCTTCCACTGTGTCCAGTCCTCACCCTTCTGGTGGGGGGAGTGGTTGGCCCTCTGAAAGAGGAAACTTCCTCCACTGGAGAGCTCCATCAAAAAAATTGAAGTTTCTTTCAACTGAGAAAAAGTGCCAAATATACTTGTCATCAAATGTGCCGGGTGCATTCCCTCCGCGGTGGGCGGCACTAAAGGAAAAAAAGACGTTCCCATATGCTTAATACATGCAGCTTTTAAATAAGGGAGTCAATTCTAAAGAAGAGAAATGTCGTATTGTCATAGCGAGTACTTGACCCCTGAGCAGCTTGGTTTCCAGCAGTGGCGTGTGCTGTAGGTGGTGTGGTGCTCCGTGGAGTTGAGCAGTCTGGTCTGCGTTTGGCAGGACATGGTGGTGGCACCTCCCATTATTACATGAAGCAGATGAAGTATGCTGGCGCTTAAAATTATCGGAGCAGTAAAGCAGCATAATGAAATCCCTGCATTTTCATTGTTTTTATCAGTTTCGACAGCATATATTTGGCGCACACATTAGTGTACGCTCCCATTTGTTGGGTTTTTTTAGTGACTGGACAAATTATTAAAAATATCATCAGAAGCCAAAAGGCTGTATTCAGGCAGCAAATGACAGTGTCCAGTGAGGTGAAAATGAATAGAAATTTTGTTTTGTTTGTAATAGCGTATGAAAATGTTGGGGCGCTGGAAATACTTTTTTTGGAATCTTTCTTTTCAATAGCCAAAACAAGATTGCAGTGGTATCAGATGTCTGGGTAATACAAATTCATTAGCACTTCCTGCTGTCTTGCTCAGAAACAGTGAAAAACAAATGTAACACCTGCTGAGAAATAGCATCTGCTTGGAAACAATCTGATGCAAGTACTTTGTCTAACTTGAGAAACCTAGGAGACTTGGATCTGCAAATGAGACTTGAAAGATTATAACAGTGAAAGAAGAGCAGTCTCATTAAAGACTTCAACAGTTGCTTCCCTTGATAAATCTTGATATCAAAGAATACTTGGTGTCTTAAGCATTCAGTTACCTCTTACAATAATAATATAGTTTACTTTAAAAAAAACTAAAGTGTAGACCTGGAATTTCTTAAAATAATCATGAATACATTACAGCACCTCTTGCTTTCACTCCTGAGAAATGCAACTCTTGAAATAAAAGTGAGAGCATGCCTTTGGAAAAAACCTCTTAAAGTATAACTGTGTGCATATTACGCAGAGCCATAAAAAGTGAGTATTTATCTTTCACTAGCAGTATGAAATTACTGACATTCTGAAATCCGTCTTTATTGTCATTAAAGAGGAGGAGGTTTTCTATTGTGTTGATTGAGTGCAGACTGTGGGAGAAGGAGTGTTAATTTAAAGACTTACTGAAGGATCCTTCAGTTGAACAACAGTGTGGGACTAACATCGTGCAATGGGCTTTTCAAATACTAGTTGCTGAAACTTGCTGCTTGATTCCTGTTTCATCCCATTCCTACATGCTCGTTATGTGCATCCATGAGACTGTTGTCACATCTGGGAAGTGTTCTGACCTGCCACTAGTAACCTTCCTTCTCCTTCCTTTCCAAAAAGCATTACGAACCTGAAGAAAACTACCAAATTCATAAGTGGAAATTAATCTTCTCTAAGGCTTTCTAATTTCAAAAAAAAAAGAAGAAAAAAACATGACCAGTTGAAATAGAAGTTTTACTGTTTATATGTGGTAATAGCAAAACTTCAATTTTGGTGAGTGGTTGAATTCTTTAAATTCAAGTTTGTAATTTTGTTTCATTCACTTTTTTTTTTATGAAAGCTATTAAAGACTATGAGACTGCTCAAGCCAACAGTGAAAATGACCAGCAGATTCGGGAGGGGCTAGAACGTGCCCAGAGAATGCTGAAGCAATCGCAGAAGAGGGATTACTACAAAATCTTAGGAGTAAAAAGGTGAGATATTAATATCTGAGGTGATGATGTGGAAGTTGGTTATTAAACCAGTACATCTAGGGCTGAGAGCTTGAATTTGTTCTGCTGAGTGATGGTTTTTGTTCTGTTATCTTCCTGCCTTCAGTTTCCTCCTGTACTAGTTCAGCAGTGTTCAGCTTTGAAGCGGCATTTGTTTACAGTTCCTTTAGAAAGAATGAAAAAACAACATTGAGAAGGAGATAAATCCCTTAGCAAGAAATTCTCAGTATAGATCATGAAGAGTCAGGTAAATGAATTGGGGAAGGAATGAAGACTGGAAAGACATACTAAAGACAACAAAAAATAGAATTGTGGCAGATAGTATGATAAATGGAAAGAGTTTGAGAGGACTCATTGAAAGGTAATTGAAGTATTTTCAACTTCTGCCATTAACCTTGAGAAACTAATGACTTCTCTTTCCAATGAGGACTGAACAAATGTCCAGTTCTAAGCGAGTATTGGTCATCCTTCCAATCGCGAACTAATTTCATCTCTACTCTTTGTGCTTTTTGTTACTCACCCGATTGTAAATTCTTCAGACTGGGAACTGTATTCTGCATAGCAGCGGGCAGTAGCATCTTTCCAAAGAAAGTAAATGTGTGGTGAAGGAAAGTGTGAGTACTCTTTGTTTAAAGTTGCAACCTGCTTCCTCTGTGTTTGTGTAAAGAATTTTCAGTGCCACCTGCAGAAGGTTAACTAACTCATAATTTTCCTGATGACAGTAAACAAGTTTCAGTGTTTAAAATAAACCTGTAGATTCACTAGTGTGGCATATGAACAGAATTGGAAAAATTTAAGTTATCTGTAATTTTATCCATCCAGAAATGCTCGAAAGCAAGAAATCATAAAAGCTTACAGAAAGCTGGCATCCCAGTGGCACCCTGATAACTTCCAAAGCGAGGAAGAAAAGAAGAAAGCGGAGAAAAAATTCATTGATATAGCAGCCGCTAAAGAAGTCCTCACTGATCCAGGTAACGATTGCTCTTATGCAGTGACTTCATTACTTTTTTACAGTGCTGTAAAAACGCAGCAAATGTAAGTCATAACAAGCATTACAGCTTCCCTTTTCCTGCTTCTCCCAGTACCCATCTCGAGAAAGCAGTGCACTAATACTTGCATCCCGTCTGTTCCATGGAGTCACATGTCAACCTGAAAATTTTTTATTGTGGTCCGGTGACTTTAAACAAAAGTCAAATAAAAATTATTATTTCAAAGGTCTCTCTTTTTTGGGAGATACCATCTTGCAGAGACTCCCAGGACTGATTAACTCTGGAGATGGTTACTTTTAAGGATGTGGGTGTCTCCTCCCTAAAGTTCTATTGCAAACTACACTTAGATTGAGGGCACCTGAAGTACTCCAGAGAAGCCCTCAAAACTGGCCCCTGTTGTGCGTATCAAAGCCTAGAAGCATTGTGCAAACAGAGTGCTTCCTCCGGGATGGGGCACTCTAGTGGTGTTCCTGTCGGCCTGAGGGAGCGGATGCCCTCGCTGCTGGTGTGTGGCCCGGCTCCGGGGGCTGGCCCAGTCCCTAGGAGCAAGGAGCCCTCTCAGGTCTGGCTGGCTGCTGGGCAGCTCTGGGCGAGGGGGAAGAAAGCGAAGAATGTGGTCGCTCTCCTGGGAGATCTTGTGGTGTGGTGACAGGAGACCTGGCCTCTGATGAACAGAAGGGGTTGGACCATAGGGTCTGAAAAATGTCATTAAGAAAAGGGGTGGGGTGGTTATCTCATGTCCTGCAAACAAACCAACCCAAGCAACCAAAAAAACCCCAAACTGTTTGGGATCATCTAAGTGATAATTGCGGATGGGCTCAGACTTTCTTGGGGGAAGGAGGGGTCTGAGAGCGATGAACTGCATTACAAGCACTTCTGGTCAGAAAACCTTTTTCTGTGTTGTGATCTTTGTTTGTAATTATAAGCACAAATTAGGAGACTTATTCTGGAAGTGTTTGAGATGCTGTTTGCCCTGTCAGTATCTCAGGAGATGTTCATCTACTTTCTCCTTGACACTGACTCTTATGTCAGGTTTACCATTCCTGTCAAACCAACCAGGCAAGAAAAGTAAGACTCGGCTGTATTTGGTTTCTGTGATGCCATCTGTATGGCTTTCTGTCTCTTCGTACCGCAGTGACATTCTCTCCTTTCATACAGATGGTTTTCCCAGGTCGTTTTCTGACTCTAGTGACCGTGTTGGTTATGTAAAGAAAAAAACTATAAAGCCCGTGGACCTCTGAATCCCGGAGCTTTGATACGCAAGTTTATTATCATAGGGCTCTGGTGTACTTTGAGGCCATCTTCCACATTCCTCCCCCAGCCAGCCTCACGATTCCTCTCTAACTAATTCCTTTGCTTCCCTTCTCTGCCTTGATAAAATGGGTGTCCTGAAAAAGTGCTGGGTGATCAAAAGCCTTGCGGAGCTTGCAGGCTGCTTGAAAAGATGTATGTGAGTGTAAATAAGAGAGCGGTGTAGCCTGTGACTTGTCTGTGGGTCTCGGGAAAAGCTTTCAACTCTGTCCCTGCTGGACAAAGCTGCTTAAAACCCCATGCTTTCTGCCTCCAAACCCCTGGCCCCTAGACAGCACTCTGCCCGAATGGCAGGTGAAGAAGACAGGACGAAGTTTGGGGCTCTGCATGCTGACTTTCATGGTGTTGCTGGGTGATCAATATTGGAATTTATGAGTTGCAAAGAATTGGCCAGATACAGTATGGTCTGCCCTTCCCCCATCCTAAGTAAGTGCAGCTGTGAAGAGAACAGCTCCAACAAACTCATCCAGGACAAAATGTCCCAATTATTTGAGGGACATAGTCGGTCAAAGTGCAACTGTCCTGTCCCTGTTGAAATTCATACCTGTCCTGTTGGACAGCCAAGGAATTGTCTTGCCTTGTTTTAAACTAAATGACGCGTCTGAAGTTGCTCATCCAGTGTTTTCAGGGAGTTAGTCTCTTCTCTGCCAGCCTCTTGGACAGCTTTGGAAAACTCGGAGTAATTGTGTTCTCTCTGGGCTGGGGGGGTTCTGAATTGGGTATTGGTCCTCAAAGATGCTCGGGTGTTACTGCCTTAACTCCAGTGCTCCGATTCCACCTTGGTTTTGTTTCCTCCAGAAATGAGGCGGAAGTTTGATGCGGGAGAGGACCCACTGGATGCGGAGAGTCAGCAGGGTGGGGGCAACCCTTTCCACAGGAACTGGAACACGTGGCAAGGATTCAACCCCTTTGGTTCTGGAGGAGGACCATTTACATTCAAATTTCACTTCAGTTAAAGCCAAGACTGTTTCTGGTGGCTGCTGCTGTTTTTTACTTAATTCGTTGAAAAATAAAAAGCCTCTCAGTTCAAGACCCAAAATCTTAATTTCTAATGTTGTCCTTAACCCAGAGTCTTACTGCACTGGGAGAAAGCTCCTTCTTTCTCTTAGTATTCGGAGAGTTTGCTTTGAGGTGAACTTGACCAGCTCGTCCTGGTTGGGGGGTGTGTTACTGCCCATGTATTTGTTGTGGATGTGCAGGACCTGCTTATTGCTATGGGTGGAAAAATCAGTAAGAGGCTACTTAGGACAACACTTACACATAAACTTAGGACTCAAGTATATGCTTAAAGGTAAAAAATGCATGTAAATATTTTTCTGAATCGGGGCCTAATAAACATGGAAAGGGGTAGTTTCAGTAGTCGCTACGGTAACAAACTTTTAGTCATTGTGCTCGGCAGAATGATCCACCTCTCAGTATTCTTACAAGGAAACCCGAGTGACCACCTGCTGTATTCCTGTCGGCAGTGCCAGAGGTAGGGCGAGGAGGCTGCGTACGGAATGAGTCCGAAAGAAGATTGCTTGTAACTAATTGTATTTGCAAATGTCTGCTCCCTTTATTCAGTAACCTGAAGTGAATTGGGATGATTTCCTTGGCAGTAGTTGACAAATACGAAAGTTAAAAAAAAAAAAATATATACCTGGTGTTCTCTGACAGACTTTTTCTGAATATGATTTGGGATGTTTCAGTATGACTTTTGAGTAGCTTGCACTTTAACAAAATACCTGCTTGAGATTTGAGCAAAAAAAAAAAAATTTAATGTGATGTTTCCCCGACTGCAGCAATTTCTTATTTCCATGTACTCAGACTCAGAACTGATACAGGCTGTGAGGTGAGCGTGTTGCGGGCTGTAGGAATCCGCTGTTTGCTCTAAGCCTTCCCCTGCAATACAACTTCATTTCTGCTGGGTGCTGCAACAGCGAGTTAATACTCCGGGAAGTTGTTGGGAGTAATTTTGTGTTTTGGGTAACAGCCACAGCGCTGCAAAAACAACTGCCTGTGTGCAGGAGGGATTAACCTTCCATTAGCCAAAAGTCTGAGTTGTTTTTTTTTCTAGATGAACGTAGCTAAAATTGGTTTAGTGTATTGACGGAACGGTGTGACTGCAATGTGAGGCATTACCAGGACTGCAGCTGCAACAAGCAAGCAGTCTTCTCATTCTGTATCCGAACATATCGTAATTACTGATGAGTTTCATTAGCAGTCGTTTTCTTAAAACGCAAGAATTACAGTTCATCAGTGTTTTCTTGATTGGATTTTAACTGGAAAACAATAATCAGTTGATAGGAATCTTCTCTCACTTCCACTTGCGGCATTTGAAAGCATAAGCAGCCTCAGTAAAACAAATGAAATTAGCAAATAAGGCCTACAGTACAAAAATGGGCTTTTATGACTGTCATAGGAGTTGCTGGTGAAGCATAACCTTTGTCTCCTGCCTCAAGTACTTTACAAACACAATTGTCAGGCCATGTGGCTCTGTAAAATGGTAGGGTTTTTTTCAACAGCAATTTAAAGGTCAGTGTTTGTTCAGCAGAAACTTATCTTCAAGCTGAAGAGTCTGTGTGGTGATTTCTAACCACGTGTGGTACAAAAACACCCCCAGCAGACTATTAAACTCCAGCGTTGGGTATTTTCCGCTTTCAACGACTTACTAGGAGTTTGGCTTTTTGGCTTTTGACCTGTCCAAAAGCTTTTTTTGTTGAAATTCTGCAGAAGAGGCTCTGGGCAGGTGGGGTGGCTGCTCTTGGCCGTGGTCAGCCCTCTGTCCCTGCGAGGGTGGCCTGTTGGATGGGTTTGTGTGCAGCCCTCCCTCTGTATAAACACTTTAATAATGCCGCCTTCGCTACAGAAGGGGCTGTTTTTAAATTACTGTTTGAATGACCAGTGTAAGCGATATGTCGCATTTTATACCTAGAGGAGTGTTGCTGGGTTTTGGGAAGTCACAGGGAGCACCGCAGGCAGCTGTGCTTGTGTGCTGGGGGGGTGCTGGAAATGATACATCTGCTTTTAAAGGACTACCCTTCCTCAGCCTTTTTGTTCTCATCCCTCTACCTTCTCTCTCTTTATAAAAAAAAAAAAGTATAAAAAATTTCTGGTTTTTAATATTTTTCTTTTAGGGAAGGAATAAGTTGGTCCCTCAGGAGTAAATTATTCCTGCAAGGCAGCGATGTTAGAGCTGTGCTGATGTCTCTCTCTAAGGCAGTGGGCAGTTCTGCTGTACGCTGGAAGCAGTGAGGAATGAAAAGGATTATGTTTATTTTGACAACAAATAGGAAAGGGAAAATTACATATTAAGGAGAAAAAAAAAAAAAGGCTTGGCTGTAGTGAGTAGAAAGAAGAGGATGAATGCATGAATGCTGTTCGTAGATTCCTTCTGTGGAAGACGGGTGTCTTGAAAAGAAACAAAAAATGCCACTGGAGAACAAGGCTTTCTGATCTTAAGCAGCTGCTGGTTACCAGAAGTGTTATTTATCACTCCCATGCTGTTTTTGAGGGAGCAGATGCTGGCTTTTAGCTGGGAGGTACTCCTGGAACTACAGAAAGCCAGAGTTGTGTTAGCAGGAAGGCATTCGCCTTTCAAGGATCTCCAGATACGGTGATGCGTTTCCCGAAGGGAGTTTTAGAAAACGAAGCGCTGGTCACATGCTGAGTGTTAATGGCACAGGCCGTGTCCGAGGAAGTTGAATTTGCCTTTTTATTTATTAGTGGGTGTCTGTAGTGCAATAATGTTCAGTAACGGAACATTGAAATAAATGTCTTGGTGTTTCGTAAACCCTGAGATGTGCATGAAGCATCGTTACAGTAATTGGCCTATATGTAGATGCAAATTTCTCTGTTGAATTCTCTCTCTCGGTTTTAATAAACTAGTTTCCAACTTGTTTTAAAATGGGGGGTGGGGGGGAAGCATATTTTACTTAATACCTGCTTAATACTGATGTATTAATGAATCAGTATTAAAACAGATTCAAAATGAATTATAAACTTAAGAGCTCAAACTTATGACATATGCAGAAAATATGTCGGCTTGAATTTTTTTTTTTAAAGAAATAAAGCTTGTTCTTGTTTCAGTTTTCAGACCGGTGTTTGGAATAAGAATTATCCTTCTCTTTAGGGCTGTGATTTGTAGGAGCTTTGCTGGAACCCAGCCAGTATCGCATAGCGGGTTAGTTGTATTTAAAAGTGCCTTATTGTAAGGTATTGTTTGTTTGCTCTGTAATACACACTTTTATCGAAAAAAATAATAATAAAAAAAAAGGGAGAATGATTATGTTTTGCCCTCAGCAACTCTCCAAGTAGCAGTTTTATGTTTTAAGAAGGATAAGTAAAGCTAGCCAGAGATTTATCAAATGTTTCAAATTATAAAATGTCTTTATATAAAAATCATAAATCTAAAAAGCAAGAACTGTTTTTTCTAGAACTGTGGGAATTATTTTATGGTATTTTTCACAATAAAGATATTTATGACGACGAGAAAGCGCTGTGCTGTGTTTGTCTGCCCTTCTTTCCTCATCCTGCTCTCCAAGCTTGGAGCGAGAGCTGTGCAGAAATGCAGGAAAACCTGGCTTGGGGGCTACATTACAATTTCCCAGGCAGATAATGCAGCGGTGGTCAGGCTTTAGCAAGGGAAGGTGCGGAGCGAAGCAGCCTTCGGGTGCTCCACGCTGGGGTTTCAGAACTTGGTCTTCCTCCTGTGAGGCCGGATCCTGCCTTTCCCCGAGCAGGCAGCGGGAGAGCAGCGGCCTGTCCCATGGAAGGCGGGGGACGCTGTTCCGCTGGTTTCCGTTCCAGGGGGCTGGGGGCAGAAGCGAAGGGCAGCCAGTCCTGCCGGAGAGCCAGCTGTCCCAGGAAAGCCTCTGTCTGCCCTGGCTGCCGCTGTCATGCGATGGGAGAGGGGGAATCCCCTTTCCCCTCTCTCCTGAGGCTGGAACTTGTAGCCAGGCAGCAGCTCCGGGGAGAGCAGGTGGGTGGCTGAGGACGTGTGCGAGACACAAGGTAAGCGTGTACTCCCAGTGTGATCTCTAGGCAATGAGGGAACTAAAGACATGAAACTGATTTGTAATTATTTTCTTTTTAATCCAGTAAATGTTCTAATGGGGCTGACAAGAAGGACCAAAAGTTGGAAGGCAGGTGAGAAGTTGCCGAGCCTGCAGGAGTTACTCAGTCTCTGACTCTGGAGACATTCCAAACCCTCCTGGACACCACCCTGTGCAACCTGCTGTAGGCGGACCTGCTCTGGCAGGGGGGTTGGACCAGATGATCTCCAGAGGTCCCTTCCAACCCCAGTGATTCTGTGACAGACACAGGTTAGACTCGCTTTTTAAAAGGAGTCACATGGAAAAGATGAGGGGGAGCAAGTGCAAGTTACTCGCAGGGAGATTCCAACTGGTCACAAGAGGAAAATCTTTCACAATGAGAACAATCAGGCATGAAAACTGTCTCCCCAGGGAAGTGGAGGATTCCACAACACTGGACACTTTTAAGATTCGGCTGGATGGTGTATCGTTTTATTGCATTTATATGGCAGATAAAGATATCTAGACAGGCCATCCTGTCTAGACCATGCTTTGGCTAAGAAAGGTTGATGCTCCTTGAGGCCCCTTCCAAGCCGGTATTCTGTAATTCTGTGAAGTCTTGGTGTGAAGGCAAGTGCTTTATTTAGGAAAAAGGTGAAAAGGAACCTCACTGAGAAATATTTTCAATCCTAAAGCTCTGGCTTGCCAACAATACTGCACTGATGTCTGGTTTCTTCATTTTCTGTTAAACTTACAAGTTGATACTAAGAAGAGTAAGACCTAGAAAAGACATTGTAATAGTGATGCAAGTATAAATTGTATAAACTCTTCATCTGAACAGTTTGAATATTACTTTGCTTATTTACTGATTTGAACCAGATTTCAGTAACATTCCTACAATCCAGGATGCGTTTTCTTCCCTTTTACAGGGCAGAGCACACCGACTGGAAACTTAAATTAACTAAGTTCTCTTCATCTCTGAGTTCTCACCCTACAGCAGATTCCTAGTTTTGAACATTCCAGTTGCTTCCCAGCCCAAACGCTTTCTTCAGATTAAAGACATTTCAGGACTTGCTGCAATTTTTTTTGCTTTGGATCTATTAACCAAGTTGGTGTATAATACAAAATAGGTGAAGAGAAAATAATGATTTTTTTTTTGTCTAATGGCACCTTTTAATATTTTGTACAACATATATAATCAATTGGTTTGGTATTAAAAATATAACGATAGGCTAATGATTCAAAGCGCTGCTTTAAAGAGATCTTTGAAAAGTAGTGAATATATTTGTTGGACCATCTTGGTTTTATAAACCGATGTGTATCTCAAAAAAAGAGCTTTCCTTGAAAATATTATTATGCAGGAAAAAGAAAGGCTGTAAACCAGTTTTTTTACAAATTATACAACACTGTAGAAAATGGCATGAAACCTTTTAAATCTGCAAAATATCTCCAGCAAATTACACTTCTAAAAATTATGTTCTAATCCTTTAAGTGGTCTAACGGAAATAGTATTTAAAGAGTTGTTTCTTTTTTTAAAGCCTGCAGAATTAATCCAATTTAAAAAAAAGACCAGGATGCTACAGATAAAATGAACGAGAAATCAGTGCATAAATTATCTGCTTTTTATACTGCATAACAGGAATTTCCCACGCAGATAATCATAATTAATGAGAACTAAGGTTTCTTAAAGAACTTTCAACTTGTGGCTTAAAAAAACCCCAGTTTTCCAATGTATGCTTCAAGCATTGAGTTCCAAGGCAGATCAAGGTGAAATATTTCTGCAAAGCATCACAATAGAAGTATAAGCTTAAAAAATAAAAAAAATTAAAAAAAAAAAGCTGCAAGCAGTTGAATAATGGTTTTTTCTGTGATATGGACTATCTGTTGTTTCCTTGTTACGCACTGAATTTATAGTAATGGTGCATATACACATGCTAAGTCAATTTTAAGTCCATCTATATGGTATAAAAATACCAACTTAAAGTTCTATGTTCAAAAATGTTCAACTTGCTGCCTGATATCCGTAAGTAATTACGTTAGAGAACAAGCGTAACACAACAGATATTGCAGTGAAATGGGATAGCTAAAGCCAACTCACATCAGGATTTACTCGTTATTGCTATTGGGTTACACAGGAAATACTTTGTTGGGTACTTCATACGAAGGAAAGGCCCACAACAGACCTTTTAAAATCCATGAGAGACATGTTAAAACTGTTTAAAATGCCTGAAGGCAATAAAAGAAAAAATATAAAAAGCTGTAAAAAAAAAAATTGCACGTCTCATATTACCAAGACATGAAAAATATCAGCAAAGCATCATTTTAAATACTTGGTCTTCGAGTAAGACATTTTAAACAGCCAACACCTGAGGACAGTGACAGTACATACAAAATATGCTTCATTTTTCTTACTATTTATTCAAGTATTTGCTGGTATGGAAATATTATGCTACACGTCATGGATTCACCCACTTAGTGCAAATTACCTTATCTTTTATAATTTTAAGCATTAGGACTGAAAGATTGCATTAAACTGTTCTTATAAGAATTTCTGGTTATATCCAATCTATTTTGAAACCAGCACAGCCTAAAACAACAGAGTATGTATTTAAGGCAGTGGATTTCAGTTTAAGAAATAAATTCCCTATTTTCAAATATGTGTATTGCAAGAACTTTTCACTGCAATTTTTGTGGGATCAAAATGTCAGTAGCCCATTAAAGCAATGGTTTTGTGAGTACATATTTAAAAAATTACAGGAGACACCACTGATAAGTCCAAATTACTCATGTATTTTATTATTTTATTTTCAATTCTAAACAGGATGATGATAATGAAAACTGAGTGGAAACAGCTTTCAGGTACTGACCTCCTGATGCAATGTATGCTGGTTGGAAAATCACTTTAACCAAAAAACATAATGACATACTATTAAGTGACCAAAAGGAGCCTAAGAATCAAAAATGACTTTTTAAAATTAATAAGAGTGCAGCAATCCTGCATAAAAAATGAAAAGTGACATTCCTTGCTTTAGTGAGTAAGCTTCCAGGTTGACTTAGATTTGTGTGGTCTAAATTACGCAAATATTTTTTTTTTTTTACATCTAATCTTTGCTACACTGACATTTTTTCTTGTGACCACCACAGCATTTCTCCAGGGACAAAATGATGAACATACAACCAAAATTCTTCATATTTAAATACATTAAGCTTAATGCATGTAATATGCACAGAACAGTTTCCATGTAGATATTTAATGTGTGTGACACAATGTATCTTTTAAGAGTTGAACACATTGATCTTTGTATCCTAAAAACCTCTGGGCAAACTGCCTTTTAGCGAAGGAAAAGAAAAACAAAGAAATGAGGAAAGCTGTTCTGCATTGGTTAAAAAAAATAATTGAGTACCCGTGGATTTCTCTTCTGTTTTTATATTTCATTTAAAATGTCTTAAATAACACTATAAGTTATAAAATATTTGACCTCGCATTAAAGAACGTTACAAACAGTGTCAACGTAACGTTCATAACTTCCATTCAGGCTTCCCAGAAGACTGTTGAGCTGTCACCATTGCTGTTTACAGGCTGTGCTAAAGTTCATCGTGCTTAAGACCTGTAACAAAAGGGGAAAAAAAAAATATAAACCCCCGTTATCTACAGACCTAATGCCTAGTTTTGTAAAATGTGGAGAAAGCTCTTTACTTTCTGTTCACTGCTAATTAGTCAGTTCAGCAACGTCAACTTCATTTTTACGGTCTTGCTAAATATTGACCATAAGCTTTCATAAAGAATAAAAACTACTAAGAATTCTTTGTAACAACAAGTGAATTTGTTCCTTGACTCAAGACTTTTAAATATCTATTATTTGCTCAGTTTTTTCTTCAACCTTGAGAGCAGAGATCACTTTGTTGTTGTTTCACATTACTCCAAGAAGTCAAGTCTTATTGGAAGTCCTAGAAGAGTTTAACTAACTCAGTTTACAACAAGTTTAGTAAAAAAATAAACCTGTTTGCAAACTGATTTGTAAACTAAACCACCATTTCGTCTGGTGCAAAATGGCCCCGCATAGATAAGCCCAAAGTGAGAGCTGCAGAGACAAATTAATACTCAGTTACCTACTGCTTAATAGACGTTAGCTTTAGATTCTCTACGTGAGGTCTAAGCTAATGTGCTTTACTTAATATTTGTGGCTCAAATGATGTGGCACAGTTGGTTGTGTTTGAGGTCCAAGAATAGGACACCACTAAATTTTCTCTTAGATTCTGGCATGAAACAAAAGGTTTTATCCTCTTGGTGTAACTCCCATGTAAAGAAGCATCACATGACTCTTAAAACCCACACAATTTCTGTTAGAGCAGGGAAAATTACACAAATATAATATTTGTGTCTACTAACACTGATCTTAATTCCAACCATATTAATTTTATTTTTTTTTAAAAGCTAACAGATGAATATGCATGTAAATTACCTTTTTGAAAGAACGATGTTACGTTTTTCTTCTCTTTTTCAATTTGCTGTATTAACTTCCGTATCTCAGAGTCATAGTCAACCCATTCAGGAACTATCCGAGCTGCAGCCTTTAATTTTGGCTCTTTGGTTTGGGGATTGTTGCACTGAAAGTTGAAAACATACTAGACTGTAAACAAAGCAAATGTGAAAATAGCGCCTTTCCAAGGAACTCACCCAAAATAATTTTGTCAGCATTTACAAGTTCATTGCAAGGACAGTGTGCAAGCTCAGTTACCTTGATATTAATAAAAGAAAAACCACACAAAACAAACTGTAAACTGTTTAAATAACTGAAAACATTTTACTGTAAATACTCTTTATTTTTCCATGTGCTCTTGTCTATATGGATAGCAGAGACACGGCTAGCACAAGACTACTAAGATTTAGACTAAGTTACACAGGGAGACACATGAGCATACTGAAATTGAATCATGGATGTTTTTTATTAGATTTGTGATACTTCCTCTAGTGCTGTCTAGAAAATGTATTGATTACATCCATAAAATAACATAAATGGAAATCATAATAAAAAGTGATACATGATAATGGGGCTTGAAAGAAGGTCTATAGTAACTTCATTTCAATCCTTCTTGAACAGAGAGCACCCATCTTTAGTGCACAAAAAAGCTTATTTTAACAACTCCAAAGACACAAAGAAAACAAAACTATCTAGACACTGAATATTCACATCAGAGTGCAACTGCCTGTTTTTCTTCCAAATTACGTCCCTGAAGTAACACTTAGAGTGCATGAGGGTTGTCAAAAAATGAGAATGGGGGAAAAAATAGGGTGGGGGTAATAATGACAGAGAAGAACATTTTCTCTCTATTTCAATTCCCAAAGAAAGACACTTTCTTCTTTCTAAATAGGGATAGTATCCTCAGAATTACACTTTTTAAGCTCTGCTTTATTTCCCGTTTATAGTAGTGAAACGGACAGAGAAAACCATGATAATATTAAGTCCTCCACACAGAGGGTTCTGGTGGACCCAGCCTTGTAGGGAGCACAACAGCAGCACGCAATACCCAGACAGTTAACAGTACTTCATCAGAATTCCACTAACCTGGATGAACATGGGAAAAAAAAAGATAAGGAAAATACACGTACATGTGGGAAAAACCCCAACCCTGTCCAGTTACAGATAGCAACATTTAATTTTGGGTAGTTTCCAGCTTTAACTAAGTAAATTGGGTAGACAGCAAGCGGTCTCAGAGGAAAGGAGAAAAGTTGCTGGATTGTAGGGGAAGGGAAGTAGCGTTTCAGTGCCTTCCAGCAGGGCAGCCCCCATGACATCACATTCACACACCTCAAAAGCCACAGAAATTACAGCAGAGTTTTTAATCAATAAAACTAATTTAACTCCAAATCAACTCACCAAGTCTATTGTTTTAGCCTTTTTCTTGGATTCATCATCACACCAGGTTTCACACCAAAGCCATTCCTGAGGGAGAGACTTAATAGCTACTTGATGAATCATATTATTGGGAAGATCCTGTACAAATTTTGAAAAAAAATCATAAATCAGCATTGAATTTAGTGTAAACCGTTATCAAGCAGCTACTTAAAAGTAGAATATCTTTGCCTATTTCCAGTTCTGCAATTTGTTCTTGTATTTCCTCCTTCTTAGGGTTCCTTCTAAGTGCTCAACTAGTTCTTTTCAGGTAGACCCAAAACTTCGTCATGCTCTTTTCAATGGCCAATTCCACCTCTCATTTCTCAAGCAATTTTTTCTTATACTCGCATCTGTCCTTCCCTTAGCTTGACATAAGCAATACTGCTGTCTGACCCTTGTGGTTCAGATACTGCATGTCGTAATATAAACACTACTAAGCAGAATTAGACTGTGTGAAATCATTAAACTTAACCATCTTCCCATTCCTCAAATTTGCAAAGAAGCTCAAAAGCATATAACCCGGGATCACGCCACTACTCTAAATTTAAACTTCTTCTAGGAAAATGGATTCCAGACACTTAAGCGTGAAAAGGACAAGTTACTGAACTGGTGGTATCCTGGCTATCTTCTTTACTTCACTTAATTTTTTATTTTGTTTTTAAAAACCTTTATTATATGGTCAAGTACTCTCATCATAAAAACTCTGAACCAGTATCTTGCTGAATGTAGGGAACAGCATTTACAAATAAGAAAAACCCCGGGTGGTCATATGCTACACGAACTCTGGCCATAGTTAAAAATAACAGGTGTAATCGGTAGATCCGTTCGTAAGCGCCTTCACATCTGCAACTCCTATGTTACACTTTAAAAAATAAATGTCAGTACTCAAGTAAGTACTAGTCACATCTTATTTTGCCAATTCCCATTGCTAAATGCGACACATGCAGCTACATTACAAAAGGCCTATAATTTAATTCAAATATAGACATTAGTGCAAGAAAATTACATCAAGTATACTGACATTAAACATTGATTTAAATGCTTTATTTTTTGAAAAGCTTCAATTTTTTGATTGAAGATTGAAGATAAAATTGAAGAGAAAATAATGATTTATCACCATCTCAATTTCAAGAGAAGAGACTGTTTTCCTGCTGTGCCTCTCTGGCTTTCTAAACGAAATCACAATTCCTGAGTTACTACAGGAAGTCTTAAAGTTGTGAATTTGTAAATCGCTATACAAGGTAAAAAGTAGAAACACAGCAGCTAGTTCCAGGATTTAAAGTAAATAGAAGAAAAAAAAAATCTAACCAAAAAGTTGCTTATCCTTTCTGAAGAGTTTTATCCTCAAAGCCACTAAAATACATCTAGAAGATCAAAGAGGAAATATTTATGAATCGGAAAAATAAATGAACAAGGGTAAGGACAAACTGGTTTTACTGTCATTGCCAAAATTCTTGTTCATTCAAAATATGTAAACTGCTGAAATGAATGTCTTCCAGACTTTCACAAACAACATTTAAAAATTGTTTTTCCAATTCGATTTACAATATGACTGTTTTCACATTTAGTCAGATAATCTACACAGTTTTAAAGGGGAACTCCTCTACAGCAACATCTTCATTAGAAAATAAAACCTCAATTAAAAAATATGAAAACATTGCCTCTTAATAGAAGAAGGTCTTGCATTCCTTTCTGCTAATTTTTATTCTTTAAGTAAAGAGCAAGATGGTTAATTATCTTTCTTTTTAATGAACTGCTACTACTATAAATATTTGTCAGTTATTTGTTTTGTCATCTATAGACAGACATTTACATGCTCGTCTTCAAAACGTACGATTAAATACACTGTACTGGAAGTCTAGTTTTTATCGTGTAATTTTTCTCCCTAGGAGTTCTTTACTTACTCTCCTTGGCATTTAAGATTACTTTTTTTCCATTCCATCTACTACTATTTTCTGGTTTATATTAGCATAACCATAACTACTGCCCATGAAGGCATCAGTGCTGGCAGATGAGCAAAGAGCTGAGACTGGTTTGGGTTGGGAGGGACCTTAAAGATCATCTAGTTCCAACCCCCCTTGGCAGGGGCATCTCCCACTAGAGCAGGTTGCTCGAAGCCCCATCCAACCTGGCCTTGAACACTTCCAGGGATGGGGCCTCCACAACTTCTCTGGGCAACCTGTTCCAGTGCCTCACCACCCTCACAGTAAAGAATTTCTTCCTAAGATCTATTCTAAATCTCCCCTCTTCCAGTTTGAAGCCATTACCCCTCCCCTCCCATCACTACACGCCTTTGTAAAACGTCCCTCTCCAGCTCATCGTCCAGCGTTCAGTTTTCTGAACTGTGCTCGTACGCACACCTGGAAGCGCGCTACAACAGCAGTAAAGGGCAAATAGTTTCAGAATTCTATAACATGTGCACTGAGATACAAAACAATTCCATGCATATTGAAAAAGATAAAGAAAATAAACCCCAATTTGCTTAAAGCCATATATATACCTGATCTAGATTTGACAGACTGTTTGGATCTTGACTGAGAGCCTGGTACTGGCCCCGAAGCCTATCTCCTGCTGCAATCTTTCTGAACTTCTTAAGATCCACAACATATAAGGCACTACAAAGATAAGCAAAAGAATTAAGTTTTGTGGAGTTTCACCTTTTTTTTTTTTTTGGATAACATTAATGAAAGTAACAAGAAACCAAAAACGATTCCCATCCTAAAGGGATAAATTTTTTTAAATTAAGTGGCTGAAGCTACAATAAAAAAGTAAAATCAATATGGCATCAGAATTCATGCCTTATTCACCTCTGAGAATGACTATAGGGCAACTGCTTTTGAATGCCTCAGTGATCAACACCAAGGCCCAGATTTTAATTAAATTCACAAATTGCACAAAAACACATAAGGAGTTATCCTACCTAATATGGTATTTCCTTTTCCCAAGGTGCGATGCCCAGTATCCCGATTTCCAGAAACGGTACCCATCCATTTCTTTACGGCTGTCACAGAAAGGTGTGTATCCGTAGGGAGCTCCATTTAGATTTAGATCTCTCAGTTCTTTTAGGTCACTTCTCACAATCTAAATAAAAGCATCTTTATTTTTATAATTTAATACTGTTTTTAAGGTGTGCATATGAGGGTAGTTATTTGCAGCAAGCTTCCCAAAGTTTAAATTTAAAAAAAAAACCCTGGACACGACAACACTGGAGTATAGATAAAGTATTCCACTGGAGTGATATTTACCAAATTATTATTCAAGGGAAAAAAAAAAGTGTTTATTCTGTGCCCATCTGTGTAACACATTTAGTAAGTAAATTAAATAAAACAAGCAAAGTATTTGTAATTCACGGACCAGTGTTTGTGGTTGCCCAATACTGAATTTCTTCCTGCAGGAGTACAACTTTCAAAATCTACTGAGCATCTCCCTTTTAAAAAAGCCTTCCTTTTTGTTACATAACTTAGGCACTCCAAAATTACTGCATCATTTGAAAAATCTTTGTATCTAGTAGTAAAGTACTTTAAAAAATGGGTTATAGGGGCATTTTACAAGTGTCTTTATTTACCAATCAATCATTCTTCCATCAAACCCCATTAATCTAATTTATCAGTGGGGGGAAAAAAAAAAGTTTTAGCTGTTTTGAGTGCAGAGAAATCCTTACAGAAGTATAGGGCAGGCAACCAGCACTACTACTGGATCCAGATGAAATTGCAGCGAGTTGCAGTCTGCATTGCTCCATCTAAATTCAATTTATTCTCAAGCTTTGGAAAAAGACCAAAAATACATATTATAATAACCACGTGATAGACTCTTCAATGCCTCGTCCGTCTGAGACAGCATGTTACCTGTCAGTATATCAGACGATATTCATTTCCGAGTGAAAGACGGCGTAAAAATTTAAGAAAAACAGAGAGAGGGTTAATCTTGAAAAATTTCAGCCATCTAGAAGTTGTTAAAATGGTCTCAGACTCCTTACATAGTGGAGAAGTCCTCTCACAATCAGCCCAGAGAGTGAATCACTCAAATGTTGCCTTAGTTGAAATGCACCTTTAAGATCACGCATACCCCTCCAGACGCCTTTCTCTCTCCACAGGCAATTTAGGGCAACTCAGTGTGGTGAGACTCTTAATTTCTACACGACTAAGGGACAGGTGAAATGACTGCATTTCACGTTCTGCAACACCACTGGTTCTGCTTGTACAACTGCAATAGCCTTACGGGACCGATATCTGAGTAAAATGGCCACAGAGAACGAAACTGGATCAATTTAAATTAAAATTAATTCCTCATACACTCATACAGCATTATTTTTTCTTACCTGGTCAGCATCGACAAATATTATTTTATCCACAGCCAAAGGGAAAAGAACATCCAAAAAAAGAATTTTGTAGCCCCAGATAATCCTTTGTTTTTCCGTCTGTTGGTAAAGCCAGCGGGGCCACTTATACTGTACTAACTCATACTTGAAACCGTACTTTTTAGCCATGTGAGGAATAACATCCTAGAAGAAGAATAACTTTAAATCATTATTAGTTGCACATGTATACGACACACAAGGACTCAAAAGGAAAAAGAGGGAATGTTGCAACACAGATGCAGCTGTGTTGGCCTTTTACTTATTTTAAAATCCTTCTTTGGTTCTAAGCAGTATCCTCAGCTACACAAATATAAACAGCATTTATTTCAAGCTCCTGGAGACTATCAGAGGAGAATAAATTATTATAATGGATCACTGGGCTTTGGGTTCCAGAAAAGAACTACCTTAGTTGTGAGACTTTTAAAAAGTATTGGTATTTAATGCATCCAGAAATCATTTCCAACTATGACAATTTAATTTTAATTATAGAATTATTTTAATTTGAAAAAAACCCTACTTAAAATCTTAAAGAAAAAATAATAAAAGGAAGATGTTTCTCCTACCTTAAATGTTGGGGAGAGATAGTTTTTCAGAAACCAAAATTTAACTGGTGTTTTTGTATGACGTAGGACAGAAAGCATCATAATTCTGTGGAAATATAAGTCTACAATAAACAAACAAATACACACAGGTCATTAAATTTCAACTGCACCTAGAAGGTGCTAAAAATTTCTAAGTATAACTTTCTTTAACCCAGTTTAAGCACAATTTTCTGTCTATTTCTAATAAAAAGCTTTATAGAGCATGTGTTCAAGACTGCTGTGAGAGGGACTTATTTGACCCGGACTGGCTAAGCAACATTAGAAGAAACAAATTCAGAAGTGGATCTGTTAACAAGTTTTATTCTGAGAGATGCCTGACAAAATTAGAATAGCAATTAATACCTTACAGTAACTTGGCTACTGAGATAACTGTAGAAAATATTGGTTGAGTTTAATAATGTTGATGAAAAGAAAAACAGTGGGAAAGAGAAAGCACAGTTCAAGTTAAGATCCTCTTCAGAAACCCCTTGATAACTGCAAGAATCACTATTTTGGGCTCTTTTTTTTTTTTTTCCCTATTGTGGCATTTGTTTGGTGTAACCAGACAGATAAGCAACGCCTTACAACCTTGGATGAGGTCTAGTCTGCCTTAAAAAAATCAAGAAATAATAAACTTTAAAGTAAGGTAAAGCAACCTGTAGGATGTTTTAAAATTATTTTTTTTCTCCTTTAAAATAAACAAGTCTTTCCTTTTATAAAAGCTGTTGTAGGTTGAAGAAACGTAGATGTTCAAACCACATCAGACTACTAAGAAATAAAAATCAATATATATGAAATACTACTTGCCAAAAAAATATGCATGGAAAAAATTGTGAAATTCCATTTTGGGATAGGAAAATCACTACATCTCACACCTGTAGACAAGTACTCAAATCAGAAGTGTAACAGAAACAGTTGTGAACAGATTAGGCAATAATGTCAAGAATTCCTTAAAAGCAATCACTGCTATTCAATGAACACTGAGATAAGTAAGGCCACATACATATAGTAGTATCAATAGTTTGGACTAAAAATAAATAGATACAACTCTAATGAAGTCACTTCTGTTGTGTCTTTATAAAGAGAGGCTGAAGTTCACCTTTTATGTTCATACTTCACACATGCACTCGTGAAAGACATGGAGAACATTTTTCTTTCTTCAAAGACTAATGGTATTTCTGAACATCTGTGCGTTAAATCACTTTGTTCTCAAAGAAAGATGAATTTAGTCCTCACTGCATACAACTTTTCTGTGCTTTGACAATTTGTTCTTTACACCTTGTTAAAAAAGTCATTTTCTTTAAGTTGCTTAGTTTTATGATGAATGTTTACAGCATTGTTACAAAATTCTTGTTTCCCTTTTACCTTTCCTTACCTTAAAAAACGTTCATATAAATGGCCTGAAGCAACTGAAAAAATGTTAAGAATATCATTTTTCTTCTTTTCCTTCTCTTCTGCTGGGATGTCTTCTGAAAATCTGAGAAAAAGTCCCCCCAAATTACTATATAAAGTAAAAATTCAGCAGAAAGAAAATACTACTACATTACATTACCATTAAGCTTGTAAAGAATCAAAAGTAAGAAAATACACAAAAGAAATACTCATCCTGCAGTAACTGAATACACTTACATTCTGCTTCCACTGCACATGTCTATGATACCGAAGTGTTTTGGGAGCCACACTTCATACCCAGTCACTTGGGACAAACAATGGCACAACTGCAGTCTCCGGTGTTTTCAATCAAACAAAACCCAAGTTTAGCAAGGAGTCAAAGCAAAAAATCAGAAATACACACAGCCAGGATATCTTGAGAATTGGTAATTTTTTATAATCTGCAACACTTATTTTTCAAGCTTCATTCGCGTGCATTCTACATCCGAAGAACGAACGCATATTGTTGAGATGGGGGATGTCTGCATAGCCCCATAGGTGGGTGAGCTGAATATGTAATCGAAAATACAAGTGGAAGGTAATATAAGGATGGCCACACCAGTCCAAACCACATCTTTAAGCCCAGTTCCTCATCAACAGCAAATGACAAGGCTGAGGAGCAGTAGCCTTCCCCAGAATACTCTCTTAACAGTCAGTGGTCCGTGGTGATGGGATTTCCCAAGTGTTTTTCATAATACTTCTTGAAATTCTTCCTTAATATAATCCAATTACTCTCCCTATAAACTACCCTATAAACTACCCTGTATCTTTGAAGCCCGTTGTCCAGAGGTTTTCTGTTTCTGCTGCACAACATTCTCTGCTTGCTTTGAATACCAGAGTCCACTGTTTACTAGATGAATTAGAATTGCTATGACTTTTCTTTATCTTCTTTAACAGTCTTTGTGACTGAAAACCATTGTCAAGGCTACTAAAAAGAGAAGAAAACCTTTTTTTGAGTCTCACAGCAGTTGTTTGGGGCCAGAAAGTCTTTAGTGTACGGAGAAAATAGTGATGAAAAAGCTATTCTCCTTAAATCCCTCATACTGACATTATTCCTTTCTTGCTAGCTGAATTATAGTCCAAAGATGTTCTCCTTAACAATGGAGGAATCAGGCTTTACCTGGACAGTAAATCTTGAATGCCTAAAGGTACTTATAGACAAAGCTAGTGCACATTCTTTTTTCTTTCAGGGCAAAGAGGTCTACGATTACTTGGATTGAGTTTTTTTACACAATCAAGTAATTAGGCCTGAACTGGTTATTTCAGAAGGCGTTATCTTCAGTTCTTTGCCTTTGTGATTATACAGCCATGACAGTTTAGCACCTGGTAGCAGAAACAAAACCTGTGCTGGAAAACAAACTTTCTGAGAGCAAACATGAGTTGTTTCCTACAAAGCAGATGGAGTCCAGTATGGAAACAGCGTATTGCAAATGAAGTTCCATCCTCCCCAACAGCCTTGAAGATACAGAAGAGGAATTATCATTACCTTGAAAGAGTGGGTGAATTTATTGTGTTACTGGCATTCCAGATTAAAGACCCAAGCTCATTCTTCTTTGACATTGAGAAATTACATCATTAGGAATTCAGTAAGTGCTTTTGCCAGCACCCCAATTTTCACACTTGAGAACATTATCTTTTTGAGATGTTTCTTGTGAAAAATGTCTCTGAAGTGTGACAAGGAAAGAATGTTCAGAGAGCATCCAGGCCACTCTTTCTAAAATACATCAGGCAAAGGTCATCTGATTGAAATGCTCTAGAAAGGACAATTATCATGTCTTTGAAACTGATACAACACCCCACTTCCTGATCCACAGTACAGATATACTAGTCTATGAAAAAAGACCCTAATATTACTTTTCTAAGCAAGATGAAACATCCTTTTTTGCCCTTATCTCATTCTCAAAAGGGATACAACAATTTTGTAGGAATTTGTATCTTATTAATAAAAAACCTAAATTCAAGTTTAAAAAAAAAATCAGCTTGGGCCACACACAATCCACAGCCAACATAATTATGAGCAACATTACGAGCAATTGAACAGAAAATTTTACAATGGTACACAGCAAATTAGAAATACTACAGTGTTTTTAGCCCCAAGTGTAAAGCTTGAGACATTTATTACAATTATTTATAGAACTGAAACTTTAAAGTAAAAGGCATTTTATCGACAAATACAAAACCACTTCTTGAGCTTTCATAAATTATGTCTAGCAGAAGACTAGCAGCATCATAGCCTGCCTTTTGATGCTCATTTTGATACACCTGAGTACCACATTACTGGCTGAGATTTTCACATTAAGATTGATTCCCTGCCACAACAAAACAAAAATAATGCCAACGGAGAAAATGAAGAGGAACTAGAAATGCAAAAAAGGGATTACAAAGGAAATAAATAATGAGATGTACAAAACATCATAGCATACCTTTTCCCCACCTTTTTATCATAGAATAGCCAACCTCCCCTCCAATGAGCAGAGACATCTTCAGCTAGATCTGGTTGTTCAGAGCCCCGTCCAACCTGACCTTGAATGTTTCCAGGGATGGGGCATCTACCACCTCTCTGGGCAAACTGCACCAGTGTTTCACCACCCTCACAGTAAAGAACTTCTTCCTTAAGCCTAGTCTAAATCTTCCCTCTTCTAATTTAAAACCATTATCCCTTGTCCTATTGCAACAGGCCCTGCTACAAAGTTTGTCCCCGTTTTCCCTGTAGGTCCCCTCTAAGTACTGGAAGTCTGCAATAAGGTCTCCCCAGAGCGTTCTCTTCTCCAGACTGAACGACCCCAACTCTCTCAGCCTGCCCTCATAGGAGAGACATTCCAGCCCTCTGATAATTTTTGTAGCCCTCCTCTGGACTCACTCTAACAGGTCCATATCTCTCCTGTGCTGAAGGCTCCAGAGCTGGATGCAGTACTCCAGGTGGGGTATCACGAGAGCAGAGTAGAGGGGTAAAATCACCTCCCTCGACCTAGTGGCCACGCTGCTTTTGACACAGGCCAGGACATGGTTGGCTTTCTGGGCTGTGAGGGCACATTGACAGCTCATGTCCAGCTTTTCATCCACCAACACCCCCAAGTCATTCTCCTCAGGACTGCTCCCAATCCCTTCATCCCCCGGCCTTTATTGATACAGGGGTTTGCCCTGACCCAGGTGCAGGACCTTGCACTTGTCCTTCTTGAACTTCATGAGGTTCACAAGGGCCTGCTTCTCAAGCCTGTCCAGGTCCCTCTGGATGGCATCCTGTCCCTCAGGCATGTCAACTGCACCACTCAGCTTGGTGTCATCAGCAAACTTGATGAGGGTGCACTCAGTCCCACTTGTCCACGTCCTTGACGAAGATATTGAACAGTACTGGTCCCAGTATGGACCCCTGAGGGGCACCACTTGTCACTGACCTTCATCTGGACACTGAGCTGTTGACCACTACCCTCTAGATGTGACCATCTAGCCAATTCCTTGTCCACCCATCAAATCCATCTCTCCCTGATTTAGAGAGAAGGGTGTTGAGGGGGACGGCAGCATAATAATTACATTATAAATCCCTTGGGGAGCCTTCTCACGTATTTGTATCACTACCAAGTAAGAAACACTCACTTGCTATGAGTAATAATAAACATGTCCTGGCACAGCTCAAGTATAAGCGGATTATGCATTACCTTGTTATTGATTCCCGATTTCCCTTTTGTCCCGTTGTTCCATCAGTAAGGAGATCTTCATTCATTTTATCGGGCTTTTTCTGTACCTAGTCATTAAAGTAAATACATTTGTGTAATTTGCGAAGTTAGTTGATAACTATTACTACTTGAATTGTGATATCTAACTATGGTGTACTTACTGGCTAGAGCCGGACCAACATCTTACCAATTTCTACTTCAGTAAAATACTTACTGAACTGCATTCAACTGTCATTTCATACTTTTAAACTATGTACAGAACTTACTGTAATAAGAAGAAAAGTAATCAATTAGGAAAAATTAAATGGTGATTAATAAATCAAGCAGCATGTTCAAGCCCTCTCTACTTCTTTATACAGACAGTAACTAAAAGTGTGGGGAATCGTATCTCATTTTCTTCCCTCATGAGTCTGTGATCCAGCCGCCAGCTGGCAAAAGGAGGGGAGCAGGGTGTCACACCATGCATGGAACTCACCGCAAGGGAAACCATGATTCTCATAAGCCTTTCACAAGGAGAAGGCGACAAATCTGTCACTGAAACATAAGCTCTCCCGTCCAACTTAAGCAATTCCTACTGTCTTACCCAGATGCTTAATAAAGGCTCCATATTAATTTTGTTTGTTGACCTTAATTTACGTGATTAAAAGAAACCTAACTGTTTTTAAAACCCAAATAGCTTCTCACTAAGCTTCTCACAAATAGCAAACTCACTAAGCGTTTGAACATATTAAATTCTAACCATATTAATTTCACGTTTATACCGTCAGGCTAACACTTGGGGATTTCTGTTCACACTATATCATGTGTCTTTTTAGTTAATGCTTCTGAAGCCACATCCTAGGTATTGCTAAAGTGATTTTACGGTTCAGCTGAATGACAGAACTTACATATTCTAGTTCTAAGCTTAATAGGTACCACCTTTCACAGAGAATAACAAATGGCACCCTTTTCTCCTTTCTCTGTGGTTTAAAGGCAGGCTCATCATGCTCCTGAGCAACACAGTTCCTCCAGGTTCCAGAAACTTTCAGTTACAGGGCTGGGGAAGAGACTCATATGTGTGGTTTAAACAATTCCTATTATACTTGTGTTTACATCATTCTCTTTCCTTTTCAAAGTCTAAAATTAGGACACAATGTACCAAAGACACCTACACAAAATGTTATTTTACAAACTAGTGGAAAACACGTAATACTACAAGGTTCTATCTCTTTAATGGAACTCTTGTTTCATTATCGCTTTTTGATACATCTTCAAGAATGAAAGTAATGTAACTTCATTTAGACAAATTTGGTAGCTTAGGGTAGAACTCAACATACCTAATTTTAACTTCCACGACATATGTGAGCTGGGATGAGCAGTCCTTTGGACTGTCTTTCTCGTTCTACTAAACAGAGAGGGAGCTTAAGGCACCTCGACTACTCTCTTAGACACCTTAAGCTAAATAAGATGAATCCTACCGATGTTACGCACACGGACGTTTTATTTTAACAGCTATTTAACAATCCCCCATGCGATTAGTATAATGTGATTGGATCAAATTAACTACATTAATTTGCACACCCTTCTCTATTTAATTATACCGAATCTAAATTATATATTTCAATATACGTCTTCCAATTAAATATAGCCTAAGACATGTAAGCATTAGTCATATAAGGAAATACTGCAGACAGAAAAGGTATCTCTTTACATACTTGGACTTTGATAATTTTGCTTCTGAAGTTGTTTAATACCACGATAACATCTGTCAGGTCAGATACAGAATCTGTTCCTTCATGGCTGTGAGAAGAAAAAAACCCATGCAAAAGCACTGGCTCATTAAAACATGCATTATTACTTGTATTTAATTAGAGTATAAGGTTTAGGATTGCTGATTATTTATAGAAACAAATTTTTTTCACTTACACCTAATTAAAATGTAACTCCAGAAACTTTCTCAGTTTTATTCATCACTAGACCTTGTCCACAGCGGTAGCCCTCACTTTTTAATTTGGATTTTCACAGGAAACTTTATCAACCAACGAAAAAATGCAGCAATCTTGAGCTCAAGATGTTATTATGTATTACAGAGGTATATATTACATGCAGATATTAAACTAAATTTAATTTTTCAAACATGGAAAACATCTTAGAAATTGCTGTGTGATGGCATTAAATGTATTGTTAAAATAAATCTGCTTTAAAAAGTTTAGGGAAAGCTTCATCACAGTGCTGGGATAGTGAAGACTGGCTTTCAGCTGGTTGGCTTTGGTAACTGTCCCCCTAAAGACATGGCACCACATGAACATTTCCCCTACTGAACATCAGCTTTAAGCCATTCAGGCATCTCAAAACTGTACTGCAGTCCACTGAGTAACAAGTATGAAAAATGTTGCTGTTACTCGTGATACGGTGCAATATCATAATTCTCAAATGTTATAGCTTTTATACCTCAATAGCCCACATATATTTTTCCTTCAATCCTTTCTGTCTTTTAACAGCATTATGTGGTTTCCTCTTGCTAAGGCTACACATACAAAACATTGGTTTAGGAAAGTAATCTGCTAACCCTTAGGCTTCATTTTTTAATTTTGCCTACAAAATAGAAATATTTAAATCATGTTTCAATCTGCTTCACACTACTTACCTAAAAATGACAGCATTTTATACAGTTATCTGAATTTTCTATTTAATACATTTCTGTAAAAAGTGCCTGTGATTACTAAGTTTCATAGAGATGGCTGATTCTTGCAGAAAATGATGTTCAGGATTATCTTGACTTTTCTACTCTCTGATTTAGTTTCATTTTCACACTTTTAAAATATTGCATATATGAACACCTGCCCAAGGACTGTCTTTTTATCACAAGGATGTACAGTACCCAACATAAAAGGGCACAGATTTCCATTTTAAATAGTGTGTCATTAAAAAGCTTTAAAATAGTAAAACTAGAGCCAAACAAAACTACTGATACCAGAAATGGCAGCAGCTGGTACAGTGTTCCCATTCCCCCCCCCCCCCCCCCCCCCCCCCCCTCAGTTTTTACACAATCAAAATTTTCTCTGTTATTCACTCAGTTGCCTAAAAATCTCTGTTATGAATTCTGTAGCTAGCTCTGCTGATGACGATGATTTTCCAAAGTCTTTATGATATTCTCAAAGCGTTTGATTTGGCTGTAAATTTAGTACCATTGCTTTGTCTCTCTAAATCCCTCCTGTGGATCCCTCACTGTCAGCTCCGTCTTTACCGAGTGCCAATTGTTTTACTCTGCGCAGCTCTCAGTGTGATGAATTTCTGTCCCAGTATGAAAAATGTACTAAAAATAGTGTTACCTTGGACACTTAACGTTGATCTTGAGATCCAATTTATCTGTTTCGCCATTCACATCTTTGTATACTTCCAGCTATCACACTTCTCCTGACAGAGGACTTAATTTCAACTCCTAGTCACCCTACTACATGCTCAATGGCTACTTACAAACTAGGATATTCACTCGTTTTTAGGTAAGTATAGCTCTGAAAGAAAACGGAGTCCATCATGCTGTTCTCTAATTTTAAATCATTGTGCTGAATCTCACACAGGACCTCTCATCCTTTCTCTGTCTGTGCATATGATATTCAGCAAGTTGTAATTTTATTCATGTAACAGATGCACATTTCACATGAGCGATCGTGTTAATAAGGTTTTGAATGTGACCTGGGGTTTGGAAGAACTGTGATCATGATTTATAAACACCCTTAACAATAAGGATTCTGTAGTTTGTCCAGAAGATACTGAATGCTGTTAGTGTAACTTAGTTCATAAACTCACTGACAGCAGGCACAACCTCCTTTTTAAACCCAAACAAAATGTCTTGCGTACTGACAGCACTATTAAATATTTAACAATAACTACTTTATTGTTATACAACAGTTATACAAAACTAAACACGTCCAGCAGACTATTTATGTCAGTTTTAAAATGCTTCAAAACGCCTATGTACTCTTAATATAAATACATGTAAATATCAATATAATATACATTATAGTTTTCCATATGGAGAACAAAAGCACTTAAATGCAAGAAATGGACACCCTTTAAAATCTCAAAAAAGAAGAAATAAAAAATTCCTTGCCCGAATTATGAAAGATACAACTTTTAGTTAAGCAGTCTGCATAGCATCAAAATATAATAATTATATCTACCTGCCTTTTAACAAAATGAAATACTCAACAGCACCTTATATATATATATCTTTAAATATAAGCTATTTTCTGCAGTCTTATCTTGCAATACCTATCTGTCTTCCTACCAACGTCACAGAAAGTTCCAATAATAATAAGCAGTGCTCAGACTGTTGCCGAGTTTACCAATTTTCATCTTCCTAATAGTCATAGCAATTTACTAATAACAAATTGATTTACAAGTGTGACTGCTTCAAAATAACAATCCTTGTTAGAAGCAGTGTTTGGGGGAAAAAAAGCTTATTTCAAAAGCTGTGTATTTATATAAAGTAAAAATAAATTATTTGCATGTGTTAGATGCTACTATGAGAGAAGCAAATTAGCACTGAGGTGTAGAACATTCTGGAACTTCAAAATCCTTTATTTCTCCTTAAACTCCTATAGGCCTGTGCCTCTAAGAAAACAGGTCATCTCACAGTTCAACGGGAAAGGACATGATTAGTATATGAGGATGGTGAATATACTGCAATACCTCTTGGCAAAATTGCATTCTGTCAAATAGCTGCTTGAGTTCTGATAGCAATTTGATGCTATTAATACTGATATAAGTAAAAGTAGTATCAAAGATCCTGGTGCAGCCTCCCAAAGATACAGTAGCTCTTGTACTCTAAGCCTGTGGCTTGTAATAATCCAATGAAATAAACACTACTGTTTGGATTCCTCATCAAGTATTGATTTTACATAACTTAGCTGACCTCAATTAAGCTCATTTGTATTACTCCTCTGGGAAAAATCAGTAATCTTAAAAAATGGCAGATGATTTAGGTTTTCTTTGATCCAGCCTAGAATGTACAGTGGTGGTTTTGTTTCATTTTTTAATTCAACTACAGCTTATTGCATTATTTTTTTAAACCATGGTATCTTTCATAAATCACTTTATATATCTTCAGAACTGAATGTTAAATTAGACAAATAGCTACAGTTGGTAGAGATTAAGTAAACTTCTTAAGATAAAGACTACGTTTTTCTGCTTTTTCAACAGATTGTGAGCAGTTTTGGAAAAAAATAAATTGAAAGTTGCAAACAAATAGAATGAACCTAACATCCCGTTAACATTTCTTCCTGTAACACTGGAATGGATGAGTTAACTAAATATTCAAAAGAGCAAAGATGTTCATCAATTTTTCCATTTTTTAATAGTAGCTGGTGACTAAACATCACATGGAACGATGTATTCCTGAACTCCAAGTAATAATAAGTATTTTATAAGAAATAGACCTGTTTCAGCCCACAGAATTACAGGGCGGGGGAGGAAAGAAGGAAGAACTGAAGCTGAAATAAAACAATACCGTTCCTCTAGAAAGGATTAGATCCAAAGCTTCAAGAGGAGGCCCCTCATATGCTAGAGATCTACGCTGTTACAGAAAACCTGAGAAAAAGATGAGTCTTCCACAGAATAGCTGGAATGATGGCTAGCATATGTTGTTCCTCATATGAAAATCAACCATGGAAATCACAGATCTATAAGCCACATAGATGGCAACTAAATGCCAGTTATGGGAGTACAATGTGACTTCTTTCCACGCACAGGGATTTCTCCCAAGAGAGGGAAATGTGGCACAGTCAACATGCAGCCAGGGTACACAACTGAAGGGTACTTCTATATCCGAAGGTGAAGGTGTAACCACAGTGATTCTTCAATGACTTAGATAACTAAGAAACACTCAGAATTAATTGAAGAAAAAAGCCTAGAACTGAAACGAATATCACACTCCTGTTAAAAAAAGATGCCACACATCGATAACACTGCATTCGGAAGCACCCTCAGGGCTCAAAAAAAAAACCTACGAGAGGGAAATTCATGGCACTTCCTCCAGCTGATCAAGATGCTGCTGGAGAGCTAGCAATGCTCCAGCGGATGTATTCTTGGAATTACATGGTAAGTATGTTGGGAATGCCGAAACATTAATCAACCAAGCCACGAGTGACATTTCTACAGGATCTGGTGCAAGCAGTTGCATGATAAGGGCAAGTGCCTAGTAGCTGTGTAGCTGTATAGTTAAAGAGACTTTGCTAGCATGAAGTTTAGCTGAGCAGCTTCGGCTTACTATGCATCAACATATCCAAATGCCTTCAAGAACACATGGAGCAATCAAACAACAACTTAACATTCATCAGGAAATAAGGTATCCCTCACAAACTTTAAATCCTCATTTGCTTCTGGTTCAATTTCTTTCATGTTATTTTTGCTCAGTACTGTATTTTCCTTCAGTACTGTCACGTCTTTCCAAAGTATGTCACACTTTCACATTCATTTCTAAGTGTGTTTCCATAAGATGTATTAATACTTACGAAAAAACCTGATAAATCTCTTCTGATCTTCCTTTACGCAATCTCAGTGTCCAAGCACCTGGATTTGCTTTCAGCTGAAAATATCCCTAAGAAAAAAAAAGACAGACAGTCACTTGTTCTGTCGGCATTTCAGAATCAATAACGTACTCTCACAAACATTAATTATCCAACATTGGGTGCTGTAGCCAGGGTTGGTAACCATTACCTACTGCCAAACCAGCCCTGAAAGTAATGGCAGTGATGCAATCAAGTATCACCTTTCCTGTATGTCTATATTAATACCTTTCAGTGCTCCATCTGTTTCTAGCTCCACCTAGATCAGCGAGTGAGTGAGTAGGAAACAAATAAATTATTAAACTGACCCTAAACTGAAAAGCTCCTTTGAAACTTAAAATTTTTGTCTAGAGCAGCTTTCCAAGTCAACACAGTTCCTTCCCAATTTAGGAACACTGCATATAGCTATCACTATGTGAAAGCCAGACGAACCAACCTTTGGAATGTGAAGAATCATCAAAAATTTCATCATGTTGAACACCTTCTACTGTTGAGGCCATTTGTGTAAAAATCAAAGATTCACAGTTTATTAAGCATTTTATTCCTTGTGATACAGTATTTACAGAGAACATAGAATAGCAGATATGAAACACCTTATTCATCAAAATCCTTCCCTATCAAATTACCTTAGCCAATAGAAAATAAAACTTTCATTTCAGAAATTATAAGATCTTCTGCTCTATAGACTGATAAAATAAAAAATAATTACTTTGGATAACCAGAGGAATTTGCAGGCGTGGATTTGTCCCATAGAAGCTTTAAGCACTCACCTGAAGCATCTAAAATAGAAGCCTTCTTTTGTCTGGATCATTGCGTAACAAAAATGGTTATTTTAGTCAGAACGTGATTCATACCTTGTATTTGTGAAGTGGAATCTCCATCTGAATATAACTACCTCCTACCATCTACTTAAGGCAATTAGGCTCCCAGTTTAAGTATTTCAGAGAAGAATCTAAAATTAGGCTATATGCAAACCTTTATTGGGTCAGAAGAGGAGCGGGGGAATGCTCATCAAATTAGAGATGCACATCTTTTGTAGATGGTCTCAACTCCAGGATACTCCTGTTACTTTTAGCATTACTAAGTTTGCAACACAGAGAAATGGACTTAAAGAACAAGAAGTTCACAAAGAATTCTCATGAAGAGCGTGTAATTGTAATGACTATTTCTGTACTTAATACTTACCAGGTTGGCCATCACAATAGTATCAACCATGACAGGATTATTCTTTGTGCCCAGAGTGAACTGTAACCCTCGAGGAGGTTGTCCCGTTGTCACATCAAAGCAATGTCCTTCGAGCAATACGTATTCTAGCTCATATTCTGCTATAACTGCCCCTTTTATCTGTGGAAGGAACATTTCGTCAATAAATTATGCCATTTAACTGTGTGGGAAAAGCAACGTACTACAATGACAAACACGCTGTGTGGTATTTAACTTCAACTAAATTCAACTGTCAAACAAAAGAGAAAGGCCCTTCCAGAAGGAAATTTTAAATTAATTTTAAATTTTAAAATAGGTATCCAAGATAAAAAGAGAATGAACCACCGTCTGGAAGGATCTTCTCACCACTGACCGTTGAGGAAGTTGAGGCACCTCAGCTTTAGTAAGGTAAACCCCAATCTTGATTTTCACAATACACCTTCCAAATACACAGCTTTGGTTGATCAAACACCCCCAATATTTTGCATCAGCTTCATTACTGAAATAAATCTAGTGACTTTGAAGCTGAGGGATTAAGAATAATTTTAACCTTGTGAACTAAAAAAGGGTCACATATATTATAATATATATTAATAAACTGCCATATATTCAGGTTTATTTGAAGATTTACCTAGGTTACTACCAAATATATATATATATTAAAAAAAAAGAGAAATAGAAAGCTAACACACAGAATCCCTTAATTGCTTTATTTTTATCTCCAAAAAATAGTATTTCTGTAAACATTATAATGCTCAACATAGCGGATAAATTGCTTTTACTTGTACTCTGCATTCTGATTTTTTCTGTTTCATTGCTTTAAGACTTTTTTTTTTTTTTAAAGTAAGATAAAATGTGAAAAAAAGATGATGAAAATAAAAATGGTGAAATACTGACTAAATAAACAATTACCACAGAAAATATTTCTGGAAAACAGACACAAAAAAATCTCACAATATTTCCATTTTCCTCTTGAGGAAGATGGTCCAATACAAGTTTTATAATGTTACAAACTATTACTTACATCCTGTAAATGAATGTTATCGAGATCACAGGAACTGTTTACTGCTTCAACCAACCAGCTTTCAGGGGTGATCATGTTTAGAGTCAAAAGGGGTGATTCTGGCAATTCTAGGAATTTTGCCTCAGGTTCAGAAGGAAGGTGCTTGTTGATCCCATAAGTTAATTCTGGTTCCAGAACAAAACGATAGAAGCTGTTGAAAAACAAGTGTTAAAAAAAATAGATTTACTGAAACATCAAGTTGCAAACATGAAGTTCTTCTAAATTGTTTCGAAATACAGCAACTGTTTACCAAATTAATGATCTTTGGAGGTACAGTAGCTCCTTATTCTTTTGGAATACTATCAGACAATATCTACAGCATCTAAAATGGTCTGGTAGATGAACACAGATCTATTTGCTTTTGATAATTTTTTTGCTGTGAAAGTGCATAGCTCCCATTATACATTCTAAACAGCTGGGAAGGTGAGCACCCAAGAGGTGCATCTAAACATCTTGACTGTGAAGCACCTTGAATTCTCAGAAATCTGTATCACTAAACTAAGCAAAAGGACTAATCTCTGCTGGAAGAGAGACTTAGGGAACAGCTCCTGACACTAGGAGCAGCAAAGACAGAGAGCAGAGGAAAGATGGGGTCCCTCTATTCCTCTCCAGCTCTTACCCCATTTATTCCACAGGTAAAAGTTCCTTGCAACAACAGAGTAATGATTTTCTTCCTTCCTCTACTGATATTCAACAAAATGAGAAGAATCAGAACAGAGAAAGAAGGGTACTGAAGATGGAGAGTGAAAGCAGCAAGCAATGAGTGCTTCATTGCAGGGGGGTGAGGGAAGAACACTTAATTACTATGAAAAGCAAAAAGGTAAGGAATACAATTTTCCCACAAAGTATTTGGGCTAGTATATGGACGTATTTCATACAAAACCATTGCTACAAGGAAAATACAACCTTTCACAAAAGCACAGAAAGTTAAGGGTTGGAAGGGACCTCTGGAGATCATTTGGTCCAACTCCCCTGCCAGAGCAGGTCCACCTATAGCAGCTGCACAGGGTGGCGTCCACGTGGGTTTGGAATGTCTCCAGAGCTGGAGACTCCACCACCTCTCTGGGCAGCCTGTTCCAGTGCTCTGCCTCCCTCAAAGTAAAGAAGTTCCTCCTCGTGTTCAGATGGAACTTCCTATATGCAAGTTTGTACCCATTGCCTCTTGTCCACCAAAAAAAGACTGGCCCCTCCTCCTGGCACCCTCCCTTTAAGTATTTGTAGACAATAATGAGATCCCTCCTCAGCCTTCTCTTCTCCAGACTAAAAAGACCCAACTCCCTCAGCCTTTCCTCATAAGAAAGATGCTCCAGCCCCCTAATCATCTTTGTGGTCCTTCACTGCACCCTCTCCAGCAGTTCCCTGTCCTTCTTAAACTGGGGAGCCCAGTTTCCGCTGGGCAGATGCCGGAACACTTCTTCCTCTCACCTCACCTCAGCAGAGGGAGAGAACCAGACACTAACGCCTGCAAAGTGCCTAGCTTTAAAAGCAATCATGACAATATTCACACAAGATACTAAGAAGACCGATGATGAAGACACTCCATTGCGGTATAAGAGGTGTGAATAGAAACTAAGGACTTCTCTTTCGTGGAAGGGTGATTAATTGCCTGGTCTGGTGGCTAAAGGGCAGGCACTCCCAGCAGCCTCTCATAATAAGATCGTAAGTAGAATATCTGCCAAAGGGATGGCAGTGCTTAAACATTTCTCTTACAGGGAAAGGAATCCTCTCTGGGGAGTTAACTTCAGTGTAAACGTTTATAACCGAATTAGTGAACCCTGATCTTTACAAACAGCTGAAAGAAGCTTCAGTTTAAGGCAGGTACTTTCAGGGTATAATATTTTTAAGGAATTATAAAAATATCTCAAATGCAGATGGTACATTTAACGCAGATGCATTTCATTTTTAAGTGTACTTAATCTGTAAAATTCATTCCACAGAGAGCAGGCTGTAAGAAGCGATCGAGTTAGGCAGACAATCTCCCTCTGCAAGTTTTCACAGGCACGAAAGACTCTCCACTGATTTCTCTAAGGATTGTTTATGAGAGGTGCATTTGTTGGACTAGATCACTTCCCTGTGATCCCATGCTTGACACCTTAGAATTAGAATTTTTCTCTAGACAAGTGCAAACTGTTTAGGTAACATTCAACTTACATTCAAAGAAACTAACTAAATACAACCAAAGAATTCAGAAACACAAACCACAGTTTGCTTTTTAAGGGAATACACACTGTTAAGGCTGTTTTTCCAAAGCGAGTGAGATCACGTATTTGCAAGAAAAGCTATAAACTACTTACCTCTTCAGTGGCACTTCCGACAGTTTAGATCTGCAGTTCAAAAACAACCTGAGTCTCATATTGATTATGTTTTTGAGTACCTACAGAGAAAAAAACCCCACCCAAACCTGTAAGAAATGGTTGTTGGTAATCACCAAACTTCAAAAATAAGCCAAAGTTATCCTTGTGACATCCTGTCATTTCTCTAACTTCTGTAGAAATCTGAAACATTTTAAAGATATAAATTTATCTGTATATTAAGGGATGTTGTCAGATATTAAAAAAAAAATTGACCTTTTCTAAAACTGCGTGATTTAGCATATGATTTTCTCGATAGTCAAATTATTAGTTTTCCCCTAATGATGCAGTTTTTTAAAAGGCAGCTATCCCCTTTTTCCAATGCTTGAGTAAATTGTATTATTACCTTTCTTATATTGTGTTTTCTAGAAGACTTTAAAGCACTTGAAAATCTATAGGTACAACGCATGCCTTTTATTCAATAATCAATCTTAAGTCAATGACTTTCACTCTTATTAAAATAGTTGTATATAGTAAATTGTTGAATATAGTAAAGCTCAGAATTATTTTAACACTCAATTACTTAATTTTAAATATCAACAATCGATTAATGATGTGTTAAACTATTCAATCAACTTCAAAACATTTCACTAAGTTAAGTTAAAGTATTTCTACTTCTACTAGTTTCTTCATCTGTTTATTTCTAAAATACTAATTTTCTGGATGCTGTTATATAGGAACCATAATATTAGGACAGTTTTTCATATTTTTGTGAGCAATCTATTTTGTTTAAGTTAACAAAGTTGTTCATTTCTTTAAGGCACTCTTAAAAGCCTTTACCAGGTTATCTTAATTTCTGTGGTTTCTGATCCAAAGTGCTTATTTGAAAGCATAAAGCAGCTGTGTCTACCTTTATGGATATTATTAGAAAAGCAAACAAGATATTAAAGCTAAGTTAAAATGCTGACACCACTAAAGCTAAAATCTAAAATTACTATAAAAGCAAGTAAATTGGGGACAAAGCAAGACAATCATCATCCTTAAATCTCTCTTTTACTATAACCATTTTTTTCTTTCCCGAGTTCACACTATGGCTAATATTCTTTATTATAGTACTACAACTTTACATAGTTCTAGGGGACCTGTTCTGCTCCTAGTTTCTCATTGTCCTTCTGTGTGTCACCTGAATACCATCACTGAAAAACTACTGAGCAAAGAATAAAGACTAGTTATTCTTTGGGGAATAAGGATAGGGCATAAGGGTGAAGTGAAGAAGCAGGAAACAAGAACCCAACAGGACTGGAAGCATAAGAAGGGAAAGTATTATGTGACACAGGCTAAAGACCACCAAAATCAAAATAGAAGTCAAAGTCACTCAAGTATGTATGTATGTATGTATGTATCTACCTATCTACCTATCTATCTATCAAAATAAAAAGCATTTGTAACCAGTGCTAGCTGGCCTCATCTACTAAAACATACCCAGAATTTACAACATTAAAGAAAACAATTTCTCAAATAAAGATGTTGCATCCAAAATGATGTAAACATGTATTGGATTTTATCTTCCAACAAGACAAAACCCTAAGGATACTTCAGCAATCTGCATTGATAGGTGGTTGTGTGTAGAATTAAATAATCTTGAAAAAGACTGAGGTATCATCCTAATTCGTCATCTGACCATGAAATTTAGTATAGTATCATAGCCAAAAGAATAATGCCATTCTTAATTAACATTTCAAAGGAATTTAAATAGGAAATGACAAATAAGGCAAGAATGCATTACCTCTGTGCTTTCAACAATGCAACTTATGGAATACTGACTTTGGTTCTGTTATTTAGGGCTTATGGGAACATCAAAAGCCAGGGCATTCAAGTCAATACATGAAAATGGTTACAAGACTGGAAAGCCTCCTTTACAGCAGGTTATTTGAAGAGTTCAGCCTGTTTGTTTTAAATCAGACAATCCAAATAAGAACATGGAAATTTAGTCCAGGGATTATTTCATACTGTAAAAAAAATGGCTGAATTAGTTAATTTTACTATGATTGAAAAATATTTAAGAGCAAGTTCTATTTTGTATGTGCACTTTGCAAAACGCTTACTCTAAGTTACCACAACTCATCTGAAAAACATTAACTCACTAAACCACAATTATTCAACCAATCACTTGGAAAGGTTTGTGAACATCAGCATAATACAAACCACAATTATTCAACCAATCACTTGGAAAGGTTTGTGAACATCAGCATAATACAAAGCATCTACACTGAAAACAAATTCTTATAATAGAATCTTCAACAGAACTGGCAAGACGATGGGAAGATGAATGCTTACAGCATGGAGATAAAAAAAAATTGCAATTCCAAGTCTGAGTTTAACAGTCAGGTTAATTAGCCACTGGAACAGCTCAGTAGGAGCTGTGATCTGTACTCAACCACTTGATAATATTTAAATTAGGATTAGATTAAAAAGAATGCTTTTTACTTCAAATGTTAATTGATAAAAAGAATTCCTCTGACCCATGTTATAGAGGAAATCAGACTAGATTATCAAAAGAAGCTCCTCCAGAGATTCCTATCACTTTAAGGATGGGATAAGAGTTTCTCCTTGAAGACAGAAAGAACAAACTAAAAAAATCAGAAGACAATTGACAGAAAAAAAGAAAAAGTTTCATTTTACACTCCACATTTTTGAGTTCTTTGACAGTTACTGAAACAAGAAAAAAACATACTGCTGGAGTAAAGCGGTTAGACTAGGGGACATGTAGTTTGTTCAGTGGCAACACGCATAATATTTTTTCAGCTGGTTTTGATGAACCATCAGCAAAAAACAGCCACTTCAATTTTGTCCTCATTCTTAGAAGAAGGAATTTCTACTTTTTTTTTTTTTTCTTTTCCTTCACATCACCTTAGGGATCACCAATATAACTGTAGGACTAGTTCTATGTATTCTGCTGAGAACTGATGTGGTCCAACCCTGGTGAAGTTATGGCTAGTATTTAAAGACCTGCTGTAGACAGTGACTGTTGTCTTCTCTGGAAATAGTCGATGATGAAGTATACAATAACACTTTCTGAAAATGGGAAAACATACGTTATATGGGAAGTTCTACCCGCCTCCCTCTGGAGAGGATATAGAGCAGTTCTTATGATACAATCCAGTATATATTTTAAAAACAGACAAAAGCCTTGACTGTGCTCTCATTCATGCTCTGAGTCATACCTTGCCTCTGGCCTTAAGTTTCCACTTTCACCGACTAAACAGTAAAGTTTAGATTACAATTTACCTACAGTCACCTATATATAGCAAGATAATCAGAAAGGCATCCATTTAGGAACTTTGAGTATGGGGCTTGCTGTATATGTATGCATGGTTTGACTAGACCAAGAGGTGGTGGCTTTCCAGATAATTATGTGTATATATATATTATTTTTTAAAATTTTCAGGTTATTTTATTTTTCATTTAAAAATAGTAAAAAAAATAAATTAATCTACCTTAAAATATTTCTCATTTGTTTAGTTTTAACAGCATTTCATTATTCTCTGCTAAGGGTCTGCTTCTTCAATAAGACTATAGCTCCTATGAATCAAGCAGGATCTGTGATGGCTGAATAGTCTGGAACACCATGGGAGTCATTTGCTTAGGCACGCATTAGGGAAGATAGCGCTCATTACAGAGTTGGAGGAATGGAGGCTTCTGATCGGAGCTACAAGGTCCTTGATGCAACTGACTGAACGGAGAGAGTTTCCAGACAATTCCAAAATGAAAATACTTTCATTTGGTAGTATCAAGCTTTCATTTTAACTGAGAACAGTGAAATGAAAGATCTGGTTCTAGAGCAAAGCTAGTATTTCAGAGTCTTGAAATATCAGAATTTTCATGAATTTTTAAAATGTTTTCTTTGCTTGACTATTACATATGAAGACTGAGTGGATGCTTCAACATTTGATAGAGAAGGCATAAAAGAGTATGAAAGTGGGAGGGGAAAAGGCAATGGAAGAATTTATGAAACTTTCATAATTACTGCAGAGAAAATATAAACCAGCATGCAGCAAAATCAAGTTACAAGCTTCAGAACTGTAACAGGCCATAAAGAGAAGACAAAATTTACATTTTTATGGGAAACTATAAAGGAACCTGAGGTAGAGTGATATTCCTGCAGCTAATGAAAAAAGAAAATCATTTTAGGAGCTAAGTTTTTAGGACAGTTTCTCTTTAGATAATCAATAACTACACACAGTGGAAGACTTTTTCTAGAAATACTTGGTAGCATTAATCAACTGAGAAATACCCTTCCAAGAGCTGAAAGGTTTATAGTCCAATCTTCTTATGATGATATTACAGGTCAGATTTAGACCACCTCATTTAGGTACCTTGGAAAACTAAGGTGATTGGGTTTAATGGAAAGAAGCATATGCCCCTTCAGATTTTTGAGATGGGAGATCCTTTCCCTCTATATTACACGGAGAATCTCCTCCTTTCCTTCTACTGACTATAAAAAGCATTTATGGACTCGCTTTTAAGAGGACTGGTTCATGGGGCATCTGAATTTTAATTGCAAATAAGGCACTTACAATGATGAATTAGATCAACCCCGACTTTTTATATGAATTTAAATAACCATATATATATTTAAAAAAACCCTAAATTTTGTTTACCCCTTTACTATACTGTACATGGAAATTAGAAAAAGTTTAGTAAAAATTAAACTAAAAGTATGCAAATTAAAAGAAATGACCACCATCTTACAATCAATAAATGAGACATCTTCTGTGCTTCTCTTGTCAACGGATCCACAATAGCAATAACATCGTAGAATGGTTCATTCTGTTGGGGGTCGACTTTTACTACACTGTTAAAAAAAAATTAATAAGTGACATGAAAACCCTAAATTGAATTTGTGGAAATAAAAAACATTTTTAGGCATGAATTTGTAATATCAGAGGCACTTTAGATTTTACTGCTCATTAAGATGCTTCCCTCAATTCAAGTAGTAATCATTGCTCCCTGTGATATCACTAGGAAAGCTAAGTGTGAACAGCAATTAAAAATTTAGCATTACTCTACAAAGTTCCATACCAGTTATTGATTAAATACATGCACCACAACGAAATTAATAAATAAAAGGAAAACACACAGCAATTTTTTAAAATAGCCTTTTTGTCACTGACCTACAGTTTCCTTCACAGATATCTAGAATCTAAGTGACAGCGGTGACACAATTTTCAAAAAACAGTGGAAAAAATGGCAACTGACAAGTGTGAAACTTGACAGGCTGAATTAACCTTATGCATCTTGGAAAGTAATTTAGTTTGATAAACTTGATTAGACTAAGTCAAGGAGACCTGAGTTAAAGTAGTCTGGATCTACAGGAAAAAATGTTAGTAAACCTCACTTACAAAACATCATGTGATGTAAATATACAAAATGGACTATCTGAATTTGTTTTCCTCAAAAAACATACCTAGAAATGTGACTACCATTAGTGAGTCAAACTCCTTCCAATATGGCAATAACATAGTATTGATTGCTATTAGTGTAACTTTGGAAAAGGTACTAGCCACTTAAAACAGGCTACTACTGATTTCACTCCTTGTATTTTCAAAACCAGGGCCAGCTCATTGACACAGCACACTAGAGCACCTTTACCAATAAAAAGAAGTAGGGATTTGGAAACAGAATCACAAAAAATTTTATTTTGATCATGGTTCTTATGTTATCGTATGTCATTTTAAAAAATGCACCTGTCTGCTCCAGAAAGCCTTCCCCAGCCAAGTTCTAATCCGTGAAATTACTCCTCTAACATTTTAGTAAATCTATGGACTCCAAGTTTTCTAACTCCAGATCACTGCTTCTATTCACACCAATTGTAATCACTCTTTTTTTCAGCAAAGGATAAGACTGGAAAATCATTAGGTATTACTAATTAATTTATTAAGAAAGAGGTAAAGATGCATTACACTAGGGTAGATGAACAGGTTGTTCATACAACCATAGAATCAACCACTTCTTTTAAAACTGGAATGCTTATTCAAGTTTCTGAAGACCTTATGTCATCATCAGTATATTCTAATTTTGATAAGCAAGTACTATAAATGCATTATCATGATGGACAGAACTTACCTGTGCTGTTCTTTGAGTAATCCAGCATCTTGTCTCACCTCTGTTTTAGGCAAAGACGACAGTAGGGCATCTATTTTCATAATCAAATCACTGCCACTATATTAGTAAGGCACATATGATTTGTTTTTCATTAGAAAAGGAGTAAAGCATTCACATTTTAATGCATGTCTGTCTGCATAAGGGACATTAAAAAAGCCCACATTCCAAACCTGGACTCTTTAAAACTATTATCTACTTGAGAATTGTAGCTTTGAGTAAAACTATTAGCATGACAATGCCCAAGAACCACTATTGCCTTAGAGCTTGTGAACTTGCTTCTTAAAATTAAGTCATACAGAATTAGTAGAATTACCATTCAGCCTCATGGTTTGCATGGTATAATCTACTGACATTTATAGATCTTCATTGCTTTTTTTTTAAAAAATTTTGTCCCTTTGTGACAACGTCTAGGAACAGACATAAGTGAACAAGTTTCAAGTTTACTTGGCCACATCTTTTAATTTTTTTTGCTATTTCTCACCGGAATTTCCTTAGAAATCTTACTAGCTCTATTTCAGTATCACTCAGACACAGGAAGTCAATAGATATTGTAAAAATAATATAATTTTGCTCTCTTCTTCGTCCACAGACTGGATCCTTAGATTAAAAGCTGGCTAGAACTCATCACTCAGTTCTTCATTTAACAGATGTGTGAATGTTGTCTAAAAGGGTGTCAGAGCACCACATCTGCTCATGCCTCCATAGGCTCCTTCTCTAACAATTCCCAAAGACAATGCACTTTCCTACTTCAAATGCCAATAATCAGGTACTACTGTGGTTTTAAGATGCACTGGATTTTACCATGCTTATTATTATTTATAATTACTCTGAAGTAAACAAAAGCTAGTAGAAATTGTTTACAGTTAGCTGTACTTGTCTCCTGGTTGTAAGTACAGCTTGCTTACAACCAAGTGAGAGCAGATAAAATATTTGGAGTGATTTAGCAGAGCTGCATACATGTTCTGAGGCAAGTTGGAGAGGATGTGATCCTTTGGACGTGCAGTGGTTTTTTTATGCCCTAGCCTCATCACACATATGACCAATGAATGACAAAAGGGTGCACGTCTTAAATAAGCCAGGGTGCCCTTTTTTCCTGCTCTGTGCTGTAACAAGGTACCAAAGAGTCTGCCAGCATCAGGGTAAATGACCCACCCAGTTGAAACCCAATATATACAGTTTATATATACAGTGGGGAACTATGTCAAATAGCATAATTAGCCAAGCATAAAGGTGATACAACATTTAGCAGATGTGCCATTTCTTCTCGAAATAATAGAAAATAAGGCAAAGGTTTGAGTAGGTAAGCATACAAAGTCAGGGAAACGCTAAAAAGGAAATGAGGAACTGTTAAGCCTGTCTACGTAGAAGTACTCAGATGCCAAGTAAGAGGAGAGCAAATACACAGCGCGCAAACAACAAACACCCTAAGTGTATGTACAGTGTATATATACAAGTATATAGTATGAAGAATACTGTGACTACATATTTGAACCTTTGTTCATATCTCCCATGCAAAAGGATTATTACTTTGTCACAGGCAATAAACAAAGCAGCATATCGTAAAGCCTCAAAATACGAGAGTTTTACCTTTTACTGCTGTTTCCCATCTCTTTGACAATAGCTTTAATCTTCTCCGCTGAGGTACTGTACGTTATTTTTTCTAACAAATTAAAGTCTTCTGCATAGAATTCATTTTCATCTAAAGGACCCAGTACCTTAGACAGAGAAAAAAATGTTACTAAGCGTAGAATGTCCCAATAATGTTTCTTCTCTAGGCAAAAATATGCCAATATTTTAAATGAATGCACAATATTAAATATGCAACCCCCAGGCCTATATAGATCAATATTAACTAGAAAGTACTAAAGTGTATAGTAACTATGCAGGATTAGGCTTTTACAGTTATGTAATTACATTTAATTATCAATGACAAAGGACAGCTTCAATGACAATACGGTATTTTTCATTAAACATATCTATGTAAAGGAGTACACTATTTAGAAATAAAATATCTAGAGTTTAAGAAAAACCTCTGTTAGGGACATTATTTTAAACTGAAATTCAAATTACTATCTGCCTACCACACTCTTCAGTTGTTTAATTCTGCCAACATGATCTTAATGTCTCAAGGCTTCTCAGATGAAGCAGAATGGATAGAAAGGAAGAAAAGAGCAAAGGATAAGACAAATGCAGGATATGCAGGGACAAAAACCAGAGCTACTATGTTTTTTGGTGTCTGAATGAAAAGAAGGTGCCTTGAAGTCCCAGGAAGTAGCTTTGAGGATGTTGTTTGGATTTCTTACTCGTAGTCTACCAGGCTAAACTGACCCAAACTAACTTCAAGAGCCTACAGGGCTCCCAGGATGTAGAAAGCCATGACACAAGTTTGGTGCTGAATGCCTCTCTCCCAAAATTCAACTGCTTCCTAGAAATGAGAGGTATCTAACAGAATTCCGCTTGTGATTTTTTTATTAATACTACTGATGCATGAGATAGAGAAAACCATAGCGTGATTATGAAACACCATGATACTTTTGTAGAAGTCAGAATTAGGAAAAAAAAAATTTGCTCATAAAACCAAAAATTCAGTGCTGAAATAGCAATTACAGAAATTAAGGATATCTTTTGTCTATTTTAAAAGTAATCTTTTAAAGTGAAAACATGTTTTCAGATAGATTAATATACATTATTAAATTTATCCAAGTATTTTTAGGAAACTTATTTCCTCAAAACTTAAAATATGACATTATTTGAGCTTTTTTAGGCATGGATAACAGGAATGACCGTTTAGAAAAAAACGTTGCATATTTAGTTGGGAATGACATAAATACATAGCAGTTTCAATGGAATAGAGCTAATAAACAAATTAGGAGTAAAACAAAATAAAAAACAAGGCAAACGTTCATATCATTCTCTAACAACAAGCTGAATAAGTGGGACACCAATAGAGTGCATTTTCTTTAGCTTGAAACTGAAGTTCTGGGAAGTAAAAAATACCTACAAAAAGACTGAGATAACTTGATTTCTTTCTTACCCTGCCATTGCTTACAACAGCCATCTGCCCAGGAAGCAGCTTAAGAACCTCCTGGCAGAACATCTGGTGGGTTTTAATTATATCCAGTCCTAAAGTGTTGTACTTCTTCTCAAAAGCATCATCATCCATTCCCTAAAGCAAAGGTAAAGTATGAGATGGTAGAATGATTAAGCCAAAATAAATTTTGCAACAGCAGAGGTAAGCAAAAATTTTCCAGTTATGTGATAACCAGAAATCAAAATAAAGCAACAACCTCAGCTTCAATGTAAGTAATATAATTACTTGTGTGGAACCACAGCCTCCCAACCAGCTAGTGCACAGTTTTTAGCCTTGGGCAACTATGACTAATCATGACAGAAAATCTGAGCCTGAGGTTAAACACTTTGTAAGATGTAGCAAAGATCCTGAAAAATAACACCCCGTTAACAACTGAACTGTATTCTCACCTTCAGAAAAAAGGTATAAAAAAATATTCATACTACTCTGAAAACCTAACAATAATTTTAACATGGTCATTTGATTCCGCCTAAACATATTTTGGGGAAGCCAACATCATCCAGTAAGACACATAACAAATCAATTTTCAAAGTGGGGAAAAAATGTCAGATCTTTGCCATGCTTACAGTGGCACTGTACCTCATTTGGTAAAATTATCCTGCTATATTGAGCTCTACTGGTATGTATTTCTCCATTAGAAATATACAGACTCAGCAAATATATTAATTGTATCTGAATTAATCTAACAAAATAAATTAGTAACATGCATGTACTGCTTAATTACCTACCTCTATGTCTTTCAAAATTTATCAGACAATGAAATAAGAGCATAACCCAAACAAGCTAATTAATTTTCCAATACGGTTCTATAGAGTTCTCAAGTCTTCCAAATCTTCCTATTTAAAAATACTACAATTTACAGCTCCTTCTGAAACAAAAGCTATAGTTTGCAGCTGTTATTTGGTAACTTGGCTCTACTCTATGTGCAAACTTTGAAATAAGCAAGATTTGTATTTTAAACCAAGGAATTTTCATAGAAACACACCAGAATATGTTGGCCAAAAGTATACAATGCTCATTAACCTCAACTGTTCAGTCTGTGCCTACTACTGCTCACAGGCACAACAGCAAGTAAAAATAGTTACTTCTGAAGTCTTAATTCTTGACAAACATTAATACTGTAATTTTAATTAAGAGAGAGCTTTAAAAAAACCCAATTAGAGACTGCTTTAAAACTATTAAAAACTATTTTGATCTCAATAATCCAGTGTCCATACTCTGAATTTTCCAGTACTCTTGTACTTTCCTCCTTTAGAGAAATTCTCTATTCTTCATCGCATAAGAGCTGTCAAAAATCCAAATCTGCTTGAGCAGAAACTATGTAAGGGTTACAAAATTCCTAGCATTTGGACAAACATTGTTACTCTCAACAACATCTCCTTACAATAAAATATATGCAAAATGAAAATGGAAGTAGTCTAATTCAGTTTGCACTCACTGGGGTAAGGAATTTAGCAATTTTAGTTCCAGCAGCAAGGGATTTTGCTGTCTCTTCCTTAGTGAGTTTACTTAGGAAACTTTTAAAGCTGCTGTTGTTTTGGGTTAGAAAAGTGGTCAAAATTCCTCTTGCAATGGCTGTGTTATCTTCCTTTATTTTTGATGAAGGATTGTTCAAAATCCCAACTCGTGTATGACTGCTTGTTTTCTGCAAAGGAAAACACAGAATAATACACAATTTTACAGTTCCAGATGCTGTTACCTAATGTATTCATATCTATTATAACTCTGTGAAATGCCCTTAAGTGTTTAATTTTTTGCAGATACTTGTCTTTAGAAAACATGCATCAATGCGTAATTCAGAAGTTCAGCTAGGAGTAAAAAGGTTATTAGTAAGGACTTACCTATTCTGTAACACGTATTTTAAATAGAAGATTTTTTTTAAAAAGAACAATTGCCTTTTAGCATTCTGCCTAAGTGTATTTGTAACAAAGGACGTACACAAGCGTTCATTTACAGACTTCAGAACTGGCTTCGTAGATGTTTTTCTATTTTTCAAAAACTATCAAACTAAGCATAAAGTAAACAGAAGAAAATGTAGCCACTTATCACTTTAATCATAATCAGCAGGAAAATATTTCACTTGCCAAAAATGGTGATGTCACTTGAATTTTACTAGAGAGAGTGATGATTCTAAGGTAGGACTAAATAGTGTCACTAACGGAAGAAAAGGTAAATGGACTCTATTGCAGCAGAGAATACAAAAATAAGGGATGAAATCGCTGGCATTCAACATAGTAAAAAGCAAATTTTAAATTGCAGCCCTTGAGAAAAACCTTTGTTAAAACGCTTATTTGAAAGCTTGAAAATGTGTACTTTAAGCTGTTCCTGAGAAGCGTGCTCTCACTTGAAAGGAGACAAGCGGCATATTAGGTGACATAAGGAGATGTATGGCAAGCTGGTCAAGGGAAGTTCTTACTCTCCTCTACTTGGTACTTGTGAGGCTGCACTTGGACTGCTGTGCCTGGTTTTGGTCCCCCCAGTGCAGTAAAGATGTTGAGATTCCGGACAGGCTTCAGCAAAGGGCTACCAAGATGGTCAGAGGCCTACAAGGAGGAATTGAAGAAGCTGGACTTGCTCACTGTGGCAAAGAGGAAGCTACAGAGAACCCTAATAGCAAGTAACAACTGCTGAAGGGAGAGCGAAAAAGACACAGCCAAACTCTTCTTGGTAGTGGCAAACAGCATAAAAAGAGGTAATGGCCACAGATTTTGGCTTGGCAGACACTAGGAAAAAATACACCGGGAAGGTAGTGCAACGCCAGAGCAAGTTATCCAGGGAAGGGATGGAGTCACCTCCTTGGAAACTTTCAGGCCTCCTTCAGGCAAAGCTACAGCTGAACTGATCTAATGATGGCAAGAGTCCTGCTCTGAGCTGGAGGCTGAACTAGACAACATCCACATGCCTAGCCAAGACGTCTCTATTTTTTTCAAATGATGCTAAAATATATTAGTATTTTTCAAAATAATGTATTATATGTATTAGCTGAAATAGTTAAAAGTGAGTTCCGTCTTCCCTTCTGAGATTCTTGCACACGCAAGAGGTGTCTGTGCCTGTTCTGCACCCATCAGGAATTCTATTAGACCCTGACTCAACAGACAAAAAGCACTAGAAAAGAGAATTTCTATACAATTCAATGGCCTTTTAAAAAAATACTATGTTTTTCTTTGTCACAAAACTGGGAAACCATCAGATCAAGTAGTAAAACTGGAAATGAGGTTTAACTAAATCAAATCTATGAATCAGAATGAACATAATAATTCAAACTATTTCACAGAAGATCCAACAAACCTTGTTCAGAACCACTTTTTCTGATGCTTTTCCTAGATTCTCCTCACTAACACATGGGGGCTTGTCCAGACAATTCTCACTTTCTAGAGTTTGGAACTGTGGCACACTTTCCTCACTGAAGGACGAAAATAGTGAAACTACAGTGGGAATATATCTGTCAAGCTTGGGTCACAGATCCAGCAGTCAGATAAATGAAATGTTTTTCCTGTAACAAGGACTTGTACTGCATATCTCTCCTTGCAGTTTTTTAAGCTTCTTTTTAGGACATATTTGATATCACACGCTCTCTGCAACATACTGATTTTATAATTCCCCTTGGATGGTTCCTATTTCATTCCTAATTATTAAACCCAGATTTTTTTCCCAATTTCAGTCTCATTACTCTTCTAAACTCCCCAGTACTGAGGCTTTTTGTCATTTACATTCATGACATTTACTCGTGTACTTTAAATTCTATTATTAATACTGAAGAACTTAAAAATAAGCAAAACTCATAAATGTAGATGATCCTCCTAGCATATTAAAATACAAAAAAGAGCTGTCTCAGAAGCATACAAACAGTACATGGAAAAATGGTCACTTCGTGGCCATAGTTATGCCATACGATACTGGAGAACACTGCATAATCGTTCACGTGAACAGGCATTATCTCACTTCCCTGGCCCAGGTAACATGTTAGGCTACCTCATGAAAGAAAGTCTGTAATTGGGAAGAAATTCACCCTTTTAACACACAGCATCATCGTTTGTCTCCTGTGTCAGCAGTCCATGAATCAAATGACCATTTGCAGGTCTGTAAGATGCCAGTGCGGCAGGAGAGTACAGCAAAATGAAAGCACCACCTCATTAAATCTGCACCTGCACAAAAATCTAATCTAAAGATTCTAAATCTAATCTAAATCTAAATCTGCACAAAAAGATACTGTCACAACTTTATTTAAGAGTATAATTTTTGAATGTGCACAGTGTTGTTAAGAACATATCCACAATCATAATTTTAATAAAAACTGCTAGAAACTCACCAGGTGTTTCAAGGCATTAGAAAGCAGTCGTCTCCCAGCTGGTTTATCGAAATCAGCAATAATCCAGATAGTAACAGCATATAGTGCATCTTCATCTGAAAATTAAAGATAATCCTGCTTAAATTCTGGAGAATCTTCTCAGGAGTAATGAATAATGAATTAATTCCGTTTGAGATTTTGAAGTTTATGTGTATGTCTGGCTGTTGACTTCAACTGTAAGACTAATCTTTGCCACATCTGAACCTTTTGTCCTCTGAATTGAAATAAAATTCTTAGGAGGTACTTTATCATGTTAATATGAGAAAGTCACTAAAATAGCCAATCTATTGTTGTACCACTGAAACAAGATGGCCCTAATAATAAGGCAACTCCAATTAACAAGACCTGCTTTACCAGAGGTTTCTTGTGAATATTTGGTGGAGGCTGGTCATAGAGCCAGAAATTAAAAGAATTAAGTAGTTATAAGCATGCCTGAGTTAGGCCATTCACTTTCCCTGGCAGCAAAGGGGGAGTCCTTCAACCAAAGGCAGGACAAAACCTGGACACAAATGGGAATATACCAAATACAGCCCAAAGAGTGTAAACTACAGTATGTACGGAAAAAAATTTCCCTTCTTCCTGGTCTATAGCCTCCTGTTCCTTATTCTTCACAGAACGGTACATGAAAATCCTGCAAATTTCAGGTACAATGGTACATGAAAAATTCTGCAAAATTACCTCTAGAAGAATATCAACCCACTCAAGTCTGTCAGCCCCAAAAAAGCAACACGTATAGATGGGAATTTTACAAGGTTCTGGTGAGATTCTAGGAAGAGGTTATGATTAAGTATTCTTGGTGTCTAGAGAAACACACTGGGGACAGAGATTTGAAATGTAGATTCCAGCTTAAAGGTTACAGGTTTTACAGAAGAGGTCTGAATCTCAGAAATGAACCTGCAGTTTGAAGGCCAGTCATCATTTGACAACTAGCTGGGATGTCCCTGTGGTTATAGATGGAGAATCAAATACAGTCAAATAATTTTATTCCAAAGAAATGTAAGTATATAGCATTTCCTTCTGATAATGGAATAAGCAAAACTATGTTAACACCACATAATAATTACGGAAAGAACAGCACTTTGCTAACAGGATTATTTTGTTCCTTGATGGACTGATGTAAATGAGCAGTTTTTTACTGTCTGTTCCTAGATATTAACAGGGTACAGACTAATGCAAAATTCCAAGCAGTATTATGACCCCACTGTTGTAATTAGCATCTTCCAACTCAGAGGGAAAGTACTTGCATGTGCAATGAGAATATTATACATTAAAAAATATTTTAAGTGTACAAAAAAGCGTGCATTTTACTTAGTAAAATGTATAAATGAGAGACAATCCATCAGAATATATGTAATTTTTTTCTTTTCTATAGAAAGGCAAAGATTCAGCTACCAAAATTAAACAATCAACTAGAGGAAAAGTAATAAAGAGATACTGAATGCTAACAAATAAGAAATAAAATCAATTATCTCTTAAACTGTAGAAATACCTAATTTTGGTATAGATGTTACAAAGTCTTGACTTGATAATGCTGCAAATAAGAGTCACTTGAAAGCTGAATATATTCTAATATACTCAAGTAAAACTATGTCAGTATGAAAACTGAGTCTGTTTTCAAAGCTGCCAAAGTCATACTTTTTAACTTCATGACTTCTTACATTTACATTAAAAAATTAGCCATAATATCCATCCCATTTCAAAACTACAAAATTTAAAATAATTATTCTGTTATTATAATTATTTATTATTTA
>VZSF01011067.1:0-31377 GCA_013398295.1 Chionis minor | reverse complement strand
GGGGTGGGCACGGGGGAGTTGGTAGGGCGTACCTGGGTGTCGCTCCCCTGCGTCCGTACTTAGATTTTCCGCGATGGACGGTTCAGAGAGGGGCTCCTTGGGTGCTGGTGCGGGGGGAAAGGCTGTGGTTGAGGCACAGCAAGGCCTGCCGTGTCTGGGACCAGGGCAGCTGAGCTCTGAACGGTCTGTGGGGCTGTCCCCTCCCACAGATACCAACGGCGAAGCCACCGGTGCCACCAACCTTGCATGCTACATGCAGGACCCTGACTTTGGATACCAGGACTTTGCCCGGCGTGACGAGGATCAGACGCAGGTATTCAGAGTCCAGGTGAGGTTCCTGCTCTCTCGCTGGGCAGCAGCCCGGGCTGCCACCTCTCCTCTCCTCTCCTGTCCACTCCTGGTGGGGAGCAGACGGTCGCGGGGGTGCCCGTTGCGGGGGTCCCCGTGCAGCCCGGATCTGGCACAGCCGCTTTTGTAAAATGCCGGAGCAGGGAAGCTCAGTTCTGACAGGGACCTGTCCCACTGGGCTGGGGGAGAGGGAGGTGACCGGTGACTTCTGTCTCCATGGGCTGCTGATTTTTCTCACATCACCCTCACGGAGACAAGGGTCCAAATCATTCCAAAGCTGCCCGATGAGGATGTTGTGGTTTGTGGCAGAGCTGCCCCCAGAGCAAACCTATTGAATTCTGCTGCATCCCAAGGTCTCCAGCCCTTCTTCCTGGGAACATGTCCCAGGCTCCTTTTTGCAGTTGCAAAAGCCTCTTGCTGTGCTCAACAGGATTACTCCTGGGAAGACCACGGCTTCTCGCTGGTCAACCGGCTCTACTCTGACATCGGACATCTCCTGGATGAGAAGTTTCGGATGGTGGATGGTCTGCAAAGCAGTGCCATGGCCAAGCGGCAGGGCTGTGAACCCTCCGTCTTCAAGCGGGGCATCTGGAACTACATCCACTGCATGTTTGGCATTAGGTAGGGAAACCAACCTTGTGGTCCAGGGGAGAAAACCAAGCTGACCCAGGCGGGAGGAGGGCAGGGCACTCAAGCTATCCTACAGAATCACAGGACGTCAGGGGTTGGCAGGGACCTCTGGAGATCATCTGGTCCAACCCCCCTGCCAGAGCAGGTCCACCTACAGCAGGGGGCACAGGATGGCGTCCAGGCGGGTTGGGAATGTCTCCAGAGTGGGAGACTCCACCACCTCTCTGGGCAGCCTGTGCCAGGGCTCTGCCACCCTCAAAGTAAAGAACTTCCTCCTCATATTGAGATGGAACTTCCTATATTCAAGTTTGTGCCTTTTCCTTCTTGTCCTGTCACTGGGCACCACTGGAAAAAGCCTGGCCCCCTCTTCCCGGCCCCCTCCCTTTAGGTATTTGTAGACATTGATGAGATCCCCCTCAGTCTGCTCTTCTCCAGGCTAAAAAGACCCAACTCCCTCAGCCTTTCCTCATAAGAAAGATGCTCCAGCCCCCTCATCATCTTCATGGCCCTGGTGGGCTTGGAAAAGAGATGGAGGTGAATCACTTGTCTGGATGTTGGGCCAGGCAGGGAAGAGATGCTCAGCTTCTCTGGGCAGGGCAGGGCAGGGCGCTTCAGGGACGGGGCTTCAGTGCCTGGTGGCCACTGCCATGTGTCCCCCCTGCTCTATGGCTGTGCCGTGCCCTGGGCAGGCCATGGGTAAGGGACACCGCAGGGACACGGTGCTGCCCGTGACCCGCCCCTGTGCTCCCTGCAGGTACGACGACTACGACTACGCAGAAGTGAATCAGCTCCTGGAGCGAGTGCTCAAAGTTTACATTAAAACTGTAACCTGCTACCCAGAGAAGACAAATTCCGAAATGTTTGACAGGTTCTGGAAGCAGTTCAAGCACAGTGAAAAGGTGGGACAGCCGGCCCCTGATTCAGACCAGCTGCAGTGGGGCTGGGAGCGGGCAGGGGCTGCAGGCTGGGGCGCTTCGGGGGGTGTACGGGAAACATTTGAGCCACCAAACCAGTACAAAGTACAAGATGGGTGAGGCTGGAAGTGGAAACCAGCTGTTTGTAAGCGGTTGGGCTTGCTGTGGCGTGGGGCTGCCCACAGTGCAATGAGTGCGGGGGCCACCGGCAGCGTGGGGATCTCCAAAACTATGATCCCATCGGTGAGCACCTCCAGGCGAGCCCTCGGTCCGGCCATAACTCGCAGCAGTGGCTGCTGTGGGCGGCGGGGACCGTGCCAGCGCCAGCCCAGCGTGACGGTGCCAACGTGCCGGGGACTCCCCAGCACGTGGCTCTGGGAGGCAGCCACAGCCTGCAGGGCTGGAAGGCGAGGGAAAGGGCGGCCGCCTGCGCAGGGAAAAGCAGTGGTATTTTGTCCCAATACCAAAAAACTCTCTAGCCCAGACGGGCGCTTGTGTGCCCTGCAGCTGCCTGAGCCTCTCTCGCTTCTCTCTCCCTTAGGTCCATGTTAACCTGCTCATCCTGGAAGCCCGAATGCAGGCAGAGCTGCTGTACGCGTTGCAGGCCATCACCCAATACATGATCTCCTAGACGGTGGGGACCTCCTGTGCCGTGGCAGGGCCAGGCAGCATCCTCTGTCCCTGGACTTGCGTGTGATCCATCACGCTGGGACAGCTGGCGAGGGATTACTCAATTTAGTTTACTTGACTGTTTTGTTCCCTTATTATTCCCGCCCCCCCCCCCACCTTGTGGGGCACACCGAGCGGCCCCGTTAACGTGCAATTACCAAACTGTGAGGCAAGTCCATGCTGCTGAGATGTTGGTGTGACGCTGAAGACTTGAACATGTCCGAGGAGGACTGCCAAAGAGAAGGGGAGAGGGAGGCGGGAGGAGACTGGGGCCAGTTTAGAGGGATGCTCCCCCAGGAGCAGAAGCTCCTCACCCCTATGCTGCAGGAGCCTGGGCCACCGCAGGGAGGGCAGAGGGGAGAGCTGGCTGCCTTCCCTGCGCCGCTGTGGCTGCCCCGCTTGCAGGCCACCCTTCGGCTCCTGGCCTTAACGGGGTGATGCACCTCGCTTGGGAGCAGCCAGTGGGTGCGCTGAGATGTTGGTGTGGGCGGGCAAGGAGAAGCACTGGGCTCCTCCCCAGCCCGGGAAAGCACTTGCTGCCTACGCGTCCTCGCTGTCCTTTAGTGCCAAACCCCTCTGGAATGGGCGAGGGATGACCCAGGTGAACTCCAAACTGTGAAGCTCTTGCTGGCAGGGTGCCCTAGTGCTCTACCTCCTCTGAGAGCGGGGTGAGAGGTCTCTTGGCAGCGTGTGGGCTTGAGGTTGGTTGTGCAGGGGACTTCGGGCAGTCCTCGGGCAGCTTGCCCCAAAGCCCTTCCTGTGCCTCCCATCGGCGGAGGGGCAGGAGGAATGAGGGAGGCTTCCTGAGTTAACGTGACATATCTTCTTCTCGCCACCGTGAGAGGGCTGAGGTCTGCACCCAGTCATTTGCTGCTTAACAGCGCGGTGGAGGAGCCGGCACGGGTCAACTGCAGGAAGCTCATCCTGGAAGCTGGGCTGGGGGGACTCCCTGGGCTGTCCCCGGTCGACGAGGGGCAGCCCGTGCACTAGCCTTGCCCCCCCCGCCCGGCCGGCAGCAGCACGTACCATCCCTCACCCGCCCCAGGGCTGCTCCCTGCCCGTGCAGGTACGAGGGATCCGGCGCAGGCTCCGGGGAGCAGCCGCAAGAGGGGAATGAGGCCACCCACGGCAAGTGGGAGCCTGAAGCAAGGGCAGCTGCGGAGTCAGCCCAGCGCACGCTGCTTCAGTCGACCTGTTTACTGCATAAATGTACGAGGAGAAAACCTTGTGTATGGAAGCTACAGAAAAAGCCTATTTTTGCTATAAATATATTATGTTTGACACGGATGCGTGCTTTATTTCTGCCAGATGTTGGGAAGGGGATCCAAAGGTAGATGGCTGCTCAGAAGGCAGGATAGCAGTACCTGGCTGACTGCAGCCCCGAGATGGCTCCAGCTCCAGGAAACCCAACGTTCCCAGCTACGGTGGGGTCCTGCACCACAGCTCTGCTCCGAGGCCGGCAGCTGGTCACGGAGGCTGGACCCCTCCTGTGCAGCTCAGCTACGCTTCCCACGCTCAGACAAGCCACTCCTGCAGTGCTGCATGTTCAACAGGAAAAGAGGGGAGGTTTTCAAAGGGCTGCGGTGCTCCGGCAAGGAGGAGGGTGCTGAAGGTCCCCTGCCAGGCACCTGGCCACAGGTGGGCGAGGGGTGGGTGCTGCTTCCGCAGCCCAGGAAGAAGCATTTCGATTGCCCTCATCAGCAGGGGCAAGGCCAGAAACCAGGAGCAGCCCTTTGCCCAGCCACAGGTGCCCTCCCCGCAGCACGGGCTGGAGGAGCCTGCGCTGGGTCTGGGCCAAGCTGTGCTGCCACAAGCTGGTAGCCCCGCACTGAAGTGCCAAGACAACTGGTGCTGGGCAGCACTGGCCGAGTCGGCACTGGTGCCAGGATGACCGGGCAGCTGCCACCAGGCTCAACAGTACCGGGACAGGCACTGGTGTTCCACCATTTAGCTCCAGCAGGAGCTGGGGACAGGTCAGGGCCGCCGGGTGTCCTGCTGGCTGCCAGGCGCAGCGCTCCAATAAACCACAGCAGCCAGGCCAGCCGCTTTGCCAGCCTTTCCCCTGCCTCTTCCAAAAGCAGCTCTGTCCCCTGCAGGGCTGGGACAAGCCACGAGTAGCCAGTTCTCCACAGGGCTCCCCACTCCCGACGCCAGCGGCGCATCCACAGCTCTGGGCAGCCCGGGGCTGGCTCCCGGCTGCACCATCCTCACCCCCTGCCATCACCCCAGGCTGCCGGGGAGAGGGAAGGGAGGCGGCAGTAGCACAGCGCTGGCTGGGGACAAAGGGCTGCCCATCCCCAGGAGATGCGAAACAGGTTACCTTTTGCCTGCCATCTCCCTCCACTTGTGCCCAATCTTCACAGGAGCTGAGGCAGCTGCTGCTCACTCCGGCTTGCAGAACAAGCGCTGGTCTCATGAGCAAGAAGGGTTCCATGGGCTGGTCAACCCTGACCAAAAATAAGCACGGCTGCTGGCACGGCCAAGAGAGACTGCCGGCCTCAGCTCCCCAACAGGAAAACATCCCCCCGTGAGCTCAGAGCTAGAAGGCAAGAGATGAAGCAACCACCTACTCCCATCCCTGCACAGCCAGTGAAGTCGCTATCATGTCCCAAGTTGGTCATGCAGCAGATAACTCCAGTATGGGGGACTGTGTCACTGGAGAAGCCTGTAAAGGTCTTGTTGACCAGACACTTCAGGACAGTTCTATGTCCACACCAGTAACTACAACTGAGCTCTTGAAACCCACGAGCATGTCATGTCTTTCACCTTATCACTCCCCCTGCTCACCTCCTGTACCTGGCCAGGCTGTGAAGCTGCTGCCTTCACCGAGTCCCAGGCTTTGTGGCTTCCTGGGAAGCACAGCGCAGGCACCACACCAGTCGAGGGAAGCAGATGACTCTAAGGCATCCAACACACCACGAGCCTGGCAATGTCAATGCTTGGGACGCTGCCCCGGTGGCCCCTGCACCCTTCGTCTGCTCCAACTAGGACATTCCTCTCCATCACTCCAGGGCTGGAAGGCAGACAGCTGCCAGGGCCTGCGGTACCTCTGCAGGAACCCACCAGGACATCCAGCACGCCCATGCGGGAGCCAGGCCGCTGGGATCTTACCTGGAATCACTGAGGGGAGGATGCAGGCGCACGTCCAAAGCAGTCGCCGAGTTCCATGCAGCAGCCTGTAGCAGAAAGGTGTGCTGGCAGCCACAGCCCGGCTGTCCCCAAGCTACGTGGTGGCAGGAACGGCGCGTCCTAGCCTGCGGAGAACAGCAAGCCGTGCCGCAGCGACGGTCACTATCACAGCTCCTACAAACCATCCATTAAAAGCCAGGCCTGTGGCTGCCACAGTAGTGGAGGAGGAAAAAGTAGCCCATGGGAGCTGGGGACAGACTGTCCTGCCGGGACAGCTGTGGAGCAGGCAGCGTGCAGCCCGCCGTCTCCCCGTCCCCCGCCTGCCTTCCCCACATCCAGCTATCCCACACCACAAAAGCCACGTGAAGTAGGGCAACAGGCCTTCCCACTGCGCTTTCACACGTGGTGCCATCACCAGTGGCCCAGGAAAAGTGTTCACCACCCAGCAAGCACCCGGGGCAAAGCAGGTCTCTGGCCAGAAACTAAGTTGAGCAGAAAGGGTGGTGCAGTTTTTGCACTGACTCCAGCTGCTGCCACTCTGCAGGCAGCCGCTCCGTAGACCAAAACGCTTGTGGTGACAACTTGGGGGAGCTCCGAGGTCTCCAAGACTGCAAGAAAGGCTGACCAACTGCAAACAAGGCGCGTTGAACCCACGTCGCTATTAGGACAGAACAGAGCAGGACCCAGTGACACACAACAGGACGGCGGGTGACTACTGCAGATCATGTCACACACATCAAAAGCGACCCTGAGCCATGGCATCCAGGTCCCTCCACCTGGCACCTATTCTGCGCTTTGCTCTCCTTGGCAACGCTCAGGTGTCACAGGCCAATGCTCAAATCGGCATAAAAAGCATTACCAGCTGCGGGGAGGAATGCACGGTCCCCTGCCGCACGTCAAGTTCAGAATGCACCCACTCTGATGCAATCAACAACTGCAAAATCCACCCTCAGCATTTTGTTTCTCCAACACCACCTACCATCCCTTACTTGCAGGAAGCCCTAAGAAGCACCCAAGGAAGAGAGGACAGAGAGTTCCCTTAAGGATCTCCTCCTAATCCCCTATTTTTGGAGATTGGCTTAAATCTTGAAGCAGGAGCTTCAAGATCTCTTCCAGATTTACATCCATTAACCACTTTGACATGCTTGGGTTTTTCCCCAATGGTATTCTTCATCAGATATTACTGAATATCGAGTATCCAAGGTTTTGAATGCAGGTTTTCTGACTGCGCACACACTGTGCAATTTCATGAACAAGACTTTCTCCTCACTCATTTTAAAAACATCCCCGACTTGCTCTCCGTGTGTCTAACCAGGCCAGGGGAACCCATGCTCTACACTCCTTCCCCCAGTTCTCTCTGATGTCCTTACCTGCCTCCACTCCGAAGCAACGTAACCGAGGCTCTGAACTGGTCCCATCTTCTGCAAGACCTCTCCTGAGGTGTGGTGTGGAGCCGCCCGGGGCAGAGGGGGACGGCACGTTCTCCAGCATCATCCCAGCTGCGAGAAGGCAGACCTGCCGGCACGGCACGCTGTTTCGATTCAAGGGCTCCACCGCATTACTCACAAGCTGCTTCGCTGGCTCAGACTCTACCTGCATTCCTACTCGCCTCATGTCACGGAAGGACCCCTTAAAGTCCTTCGCTGAAGCCTTCTCCTGCCCAGAGAGGCTTCTTACCCACTTGCACGCCTCTGAGCGGTCCCAAGGAATGACCAGCTCCTGGTTTCCACTCGGACATTCATGTCCCCTTTGATGGGCAGCTCCAAGGCGTTACCTTCTATCACACACACTCCCCAGCTGTAGCAACCTTCCGTCTTCTGATGGAGGATCTGGGGCACACAAGCAAAGACAAAAGCTCACTCACATGCTCATCTGTCCTAATGAAATGTCAGCATCTGCTTGTGGATGGGGCAGCTGAAAGAAGAGAGTGGCAGTAAATCTCCCTCTCTGATCCTAGCGATAACTGGTAGAGTTGCTGACATTCAAAGATGTTTCAATGTAGCTATATAAAATGGAGTTGTCTTCTGCACTCAGGCCTAGAAGGGCGAGGAACAAAGGGGCCGGGATGCCTCTAGACTACTCCTGCAGAAGTTAAAAACGCCTCAGGATCAGTTTTAGGGCTTGGCAACCCCATGGGTCCCCCTGCCCTGCCAGCAGGTTGCACCAAGGGGGTCTACACACTGCAGCCTTTGTGGGCTGTCACACCGCGACCCTGCCACCTCTGGCCAGCTAAGGGGCATTTCACCAAGGGGTTGCCCTAACAAGTGAGGAGAGCAAAGGAAAGAAGCCAAGGGCAAGGAAAAAAATAACTGGTTCTCACAGGGGAAACAGAACAAACTACATGAGACACAGAGCAGAGGATTACAGGTTTTTATTTGTCAAACATTCCCCCCTAGTCTAGCACATTCTACAGTCTTGCTAGCACAGACGGTAACAAAGAGCCTGTAATGGTTCAGAAGTTACACTGCTACAGAGAGCAAACAAAAGCAGAGATTTATTATGTAAAAAAAAAAAAAATCGTGAGAAATGGGTGAAGGAGTGCAGAGGGGACAGGGTGGAAACTACGTCAGCTAGTGGTGCCTGCCCTGTGCGCAGCAGACGTCTGTGCTAGCAATGCAGAAACCCTTCGTGGGATCGCACCAGGTGAAGACTCCACCGTGCTGGAAGCATCATTTCCCAGAACCATCCCCATTGCCTTATGGAGAAGGCTCCTTTCAGGAGAAGTGACCTATCTACTACGTAGCCAAACCTCTCGAGACACCTTGGGGAGCACCGCAGGGTAGCACCATGGCACCAGCCACGAACGTCCCCCTCCTACCACGCACCACAACACTGCCTTAGCCAGAGAGCCATAAATGCAACACCATCAGTTCTTTCACCTTCAGCTCCTGCTGCCTCTTCTCCCTGCTTTACGCCACGCTATTAGATGTGATTTTGATTCCATCAGAGATTGTTTTCCATCGACTACAAACACACCGGGGTGTGGACAGACATAAAGGCTACCGAAGAGAGAGGATCCATTCTTGAAGGGTGAGGAACTGTGGTGATGGGTTACCACATGCTACCGAGCTATCACATGGACAGATCTTTCAGGCTTTAGAAGTCACCTCTTGCTTGCCTTTTACCCACATTAATTACAACATGTTTTTCATTAGACACTCAACCAAAGCAAAGCCTAAGCTACCCCTGCTCATGCTCGCATCCCAGAGTTGATTGATTTGTTGTGGGGGATTTTGATAAAGGGTCCAAACTTGCACTTTCTTTTGGTGACAGTCCAGGACACCATTCCCAAGACATTCCTACCCCTGGCACCAGACACAGGTTTCTCATTCCTGGAGCAAGGCTAGCCCTGAAGCATTTGAGCGTGGCTATAAATAAGCAACTAAGTAAGGAAATTAACAGTTAAACGATGATCTACATAAAAGCTTTCTAGGCATTTCCTTTGGAAAAGCTGATTAGTGCTACTTGCTTCTAGTATGAGCCTTGTTTATGAATAACCCGGGCTCTGGAACGCTCCCACTGCTTTCATTCCTCTCACTTAGGAGGATGATGCGACTGCTGTTTTTACAGCAGCACAGGGTAGGGGATGACATGTTTTTAGACACACCAACAAGGAAAATTAAGGGCTCCAAGAAGCTTTCAGTATTCCAAACTCTCACAGGAAGCTGGGAGTATAGTAAAATATGCTTAAGTTACAAAGAAGGCTCAAGCAATTTGCTCAACCCAGGTGTAAATAAAAGCAACAAGTCTGCCTAGTCACCTGAATCCTTCACAACCCAGAGCTCCACGCTGGCTCCGCGCTGTGAAAGATGCCATTTGATCCTCTGGAGATGAAGAAACTTGCGGGCTCAGCGAGGACAAAGAAAACGCACACAGCTCAACGTAAGGCTTCATGCCAAGAGTCCCCTGCCCACTCCCCCTCAGGCACTTTTCCAGGAGCATCACGCCCCATGTCACTCCCCCCTTTCCCTCCCCACCCAGCTCACAGCTGTTCTTGAAATCCCAGCCCAGTCCTTCAGCAGAGCAAGAAGTAGCCCACAAGTACACTGGCCCACCACGGGGCCTGCGGTGCCAGCACAGGACAAAGATCCACCAAGACACTACCCTGAATCCAGCAGCATCAGCAGCAAGAACACAAAAAACTGGACAAGTATTGAGCAACCCTCTGCCAGGTGTAGAGTCATTCGGCAAGCAGCAGCTTAGGAACTTTCATGTCTCCGGTGTCCTATGAGGAAACATCCCAGGCTGGAAAGGCTCAAGGTTTATGAAAAGGCAGCTATTTGAGAAGGGACCGGAGAACTCCCGAATTCTCTGCATCCCTGCCCTCTGTGCCCGTTATCCAAGCTATCCTGCTGCACAAGCAAATGAGAAGCCAAGTTGCGTGCCTGAGCCTGCAGCATTACATTCCCGGTTTACTGAGCACTCCCGGAGCACCGGGAGTCTTCCCAACACCATCCCGGCACTCACACGCTCTCAGGCTTCTTCGACCACTGCCACCTCCTGCTGTGTTGAGGTGACAGAGAGGATCTGCTGCAGGACAGAGACACTGCTGTCACCCCACTGGTAGAGCAGGACTCCAGCCAGAGGTGCTCCCGTCTCCAGTGCTGTCCCCAGGACAGGCAGTTCCCCAGGAGCCTGGCCTGGGAGTACAAAAAAGAAAAAAGGGCGCTCTATTCCTCAATAAAAGGACAGGGTCTCTTCTGAACTCTCACTGTAGGGCACCAGCCATGATGAGCCGTGGTGTACCTGGGCTGTAGCTCCTCCAGCTGGAGCACGTCAGATCCCACCTGGGGCATCCCCAAGTGCTCAGGGCTGGCTCTCTGGGGCCAGGCCCCAGTGCTGTCACACCTAGGGGACACCTGGGAACAGCCTGAAGTTCTCCATGGTCTGTGAGGAACTTCTTCCCCACAGAGTGACCCAGCCACGGCTCACCATGGATTTGCAGGTCTGAAGCACCGGTTACTAATATCGTCCTTCCTATTGCTTTGGGCTCTGTTCTCATGAGAAACAAGCTGGAGATTCACACGTAATGTGACCACACTTACTGGTGTCTTGTCCTTTGATACATGGCCGTGGAGCACAAGAAGCCAGGCAACTTGTTCTGGAGATCGTAGGATTCGATTCCCCTCAGGGCCCAAGCTGACAAAGTGGCATATTATGTGCCAAATAACAGAAATCCTACCACATCTATTAGCTGCAGTCCAGAACGGTCGATTCTTATGCGCGGCACATGCCATCAGGTGTTTGTAGAAAGGGTATCTATCCGTTTGTGTAATGAAGTGAGAATGTACATCCAGGACTCAAGTCTGCAACACCTGGGATCCCAGCTTAGGATCTGCCTTTTTGTTTCCCTGTGACCACGAGGTGTGGCCAGAGGTGCAGATTACAGGTAAATTTGAAACATCTCACCATGAGGTCTGCCACCAAGGCAGCCTTCAAAGCAAGAGTTAGCCAACTACTCAAAAGCTCCGATGGTGGAGCACGCTAAAGTTAGGAAGGCTGTTGAAGACTCCTTGTGGCAGGTAACCAGACAAACCACTCCTGTTCCAATCTCCACTCAAATGAAAGTGAAACCCATGAAAACAGAGCAGACAAGGTGATAAAACAGTACAGCTCATCGCACTGCATGATAAAAACCTTCTGAACAGAAGCCACCGACACTTCCAGAAAGGACTGGAGAGGCTTTCTGCCAGCCCAAGCCTACCAGAACACCATCAAAGCACCATGTCTCTCATGGTGCACCACATCTTGCCACCGTGAACGCCACAAAGGTGACGGGAACATGCCAGCTCTGAACTAACCTCATGACTCCCAGCTTCTGCCCTGCAAGGAGAGAGAGACAGGGCAGGATCCCAGGCACGTCCCCAAGGGTGGGCCTCCAGGCTTCAAGTTCCCCGGCAGCAGCGGAAACTTCAGGAAGAAAACAAAAACTTTCAGAAACCAGAAAGTGAGCTCCCAAATACGTGCCCTCCCTAAGGGCTACCCAGAGTGTCAGCAGATCTAGCCCGATCCAGTCCACACCACCTTCTTAGCAGACCAGGGAATCCATCCTATGTATCAGCTGTAGCCCAGCTACTTAAGCGATTAGCTGGGAATGAGCTCGCTGTTAATGATTAGCATTCCCTAAAATATTGTGCTCTTGGCTCGATGGAGTGCCTGGTCACAGAAAGAGATGGAGCAGCTGTGGCCGAGTGCCATGCCACGCCAGCACCTTCCGCCTGTTCTGGAGAGAGCAGCCATGCCCCAGTTACACTGTGGTGCCCATCCCACTCTTCCAATGACATTTTCAGCTTCTTGGCCCAAAATGCCTTAGGCCTGTCCTCTCCCATACTGTAGTGTTATCTGGTATCAAGGGGACAGGATGCAGCAAATGTGTTTGTCTTTTTTTTTTTATCCAATAATCTCATTTTCAATTAAAATATATAATATATATTTAAAAATGTTTAGAAAAGCTTCTATGTAATTTGCAGCTACTTTTACATATAGATTACAATAATGTACAACTTCCCCAGGGTGGTTTGAAACCACGGGGACCTGCCAATTCTTTCCCCTCAGTCATATACATCATCAAACATCCGATGTGTTTGCTCCTAACGCAGATCTGAAAGAAGTCTGTCACTGGTACCTTCTCAGAGGGAGAGATGCCTAATACGCCTAATGGGGACACTTAACATTAGCTTTATAGTCACTGTAGAAAGTTCCCAGATTAGTAAAAAAATATTTCATCTATAGAAAATGCCCTTCTGAAAAGCAACCAGGGCTCTGTTAAGGCCACACCCAGGCTTTCCATTTCTCTGCTGTAGCAAGACAGATCAGAAACAAACTCAAAATGATGTTTTTATGTCCCAGAAACAGCTATTAGCACCCGTGCTTATTTTACAGCAGCCTGGTGTATGAGGGAAGTGCTGAGAACAGCACAGGGACTTCTCAAAACATGTGTCTGATTCAGTTGGGCTCAGTTGGCACAGTGAAAAACTCAACGTCCTCCTGTTCCACTCAGGTGGTCAAGAGGAAGCCTTCTACACCACAACCACCACCTTTCCCCACAGAACGACGGCGGGTGCTCTGGAGATGGGCACACTGAAACCAACACCCGAAATAGCGCACCCTTTTCCCACAGGGCTTCCACCAACAAGCTACTTCCAATTCCTCCGTGAGTCCGTGGGATACCAAGTGCACATCTGGTGGCTTAATGAAAGCAACCGACTACTTTGCCGCAGCGGGCAAGCCAAGTGAGAGCAGAGCCGGCCCTCCACCAGTTTGAGGCACTGGGAGACTTTCTGCCATAGCAGAGAGAGGATAGCCATTGAGATATTCCTCCAGCAAACCCAACTCTTCACATGGGAAAATGCTATTGCCTGGCACAGAGTCTTCTGGCCGAGGTTTTTACCAGGGCTCCTCTTCGGACATGTACAGCCCAGGGTTTCTCCAGATCATCCAAGGCAGGGTCAGGTTTGTAGGAAGAGCCATGGCACGTAACAGGATTATTACTTTTAAACTCTTCCTGTTGCAGCCAGACGCAGGTTGCCCCTTCTTCCCAGGTGGGCAGCCCCTTCTGCCCAAGGCGTGGTGTGCAGGGAAACCGAATCCAATGTGCTCCATTCTTTTCTCTGCCAGGGGTGGGAAGTGAAGTCAGAACCCGATGTTCAAAACCTGAAGGACACTAGAAAGAAGAAGAGTGAACGGTTAGATCTCACCTTCAGTGGGAATCCTGGATGCATAGATAATGAGTTAATTACTATGAATCAGCCCCTCCTGCTCAAAGAATGCCAACTTCCAGCAAGGAACAAACACAGGTCACAAGAGACCTTGATCAATACAGAGTCAAGGGGAGGATGCAACTGCTCAGCTCCAAGCTTCAGAGTAAGAGTGAGACAGAAAGACAAAACAAAAGCACAAAGGTCAGAAGTAAGTATTCCTCCTGTAAGCTGATGGCACCAACAAAGCTCTGCAAGATAAGGAGCTTTAAAGGACTTGCCTAACACCAGAGGCATTGCAGGAAAGCAGCAAGGAGAGGAAAACTACTCTTCACCTTCAGCAACCACAAATATCAATTGGCAGGGAAAAGATTAAAGAAAGATTTTTTAGAGATCACACACTAAAACTGTTTCTGCTCACCCACCTAAAGAAATCTTCTACCTACCTACAAATAATTAGGCATTTCTAGATACCTCATTCCCCCGCAAGTCTAAAGATCTCTTCTCAGGTCTTCTGCCTCACACCAACGAAGCTGCCACAACTCGTTCAAACAAGCCTTGGAATAGGTCTAAGCAGACTTAAGACACTGGCATAAAACCTCCACCTTAGGTCTATGATTCACTTCAGAAGGCAGAACAGTGAGATAAATGCAGGACATCTAATAAGTTGCATTCAGCAATAATGAGCATGAAATAAACCTGTGGAAAGGGAAAAAAGCTACAAGAGGGAATTAGCCTTGAACAAGAAAAGACAGTAACTTAAAACAGAAGCCAGAGCAACAGGCTACTTTGAGAAACTGCAAGTTGATGAGGGTTTTATTTATTTATTTATTAATGTTCTGGTAGACAAAAAACACAGTGTTTGGACCAAAGAGAATTAGAGCACAGCAAGAAAACCATGAGTCCAGACCAAGCTGGGCAAGGGATAAAGAGTTCTCCAGGCTATGAAGCTACAGGGAATCTAACTGAACAACTGAAGACCATTAACCAGAAGAGTGGATGGACTTCACACTCGTCAGTGAGGCACAAACTGTACCACTGTACAGAAGAGGCAGTTCTATTCCCAAGTATTCCTCCTACTGGCTTGCAGAAATACAAAACAGCGGTAGATGAGCTAGCCCCAAAGTCCCTGAGCTACTCAGAGACAGCCAGGTGGCTACCCACACTTCCCACAACCAGAATGGAGAACGCTCCCATTAAGTGCTGAAGGCAAGAGTGGTTGCCCGTGACTGAGCACCTGCATGCCACCACCTAATTCCAGCTGTGGCTACCCATTTTCCACGACCTTGCTCACTAAGGCTCCCGTAAGTCACTCTATGGCTTGCACACCCACTGCCGTAACCAGGGAATGGCAGGCTTACAACTAAGCGAGCTGCAGCTACCGCACAGCGGCAGAAGTTGTAGAATTTATGTTTTTCCTAGTCAAGAAAAGTATTCACGTGCTGACTTTCTTCCTCTGTGGCTAACAGCTGCCTTTGTGGGTGTCGCATCGCTGCTGGGCAGAGGCAAGGTTTCCATGTTTGATCTCTAATCTCCATGTAAAGAGACAGCGGGTTCAAACAGGCTCCCAGTGAATCCGTGGACAAGCTCTTTAGAATTTAATTTGCAGAAGGGAGTAAAATCATGTCAACTTTGAGCACCACGGGCAACATCAACAAGCTTGTGTCTTCAAGTGCTACAGAGAGAATACATACTTATTCCTAAAGATCATCTCTGGCCTACAAAGAAATACTTCCCCAGCTCCAGCTTCATTCTGGCTGTTCAAATCACAGAATCACTTGGGTTGGAAGAGACCTTCAAGATCATCGAGTCCAACCATAAACCTATGCCAAACCCACCCCTAACCCATGTCCCTCAGCACCACGTCTGCCCGGCTTTTAAAGACCTCCAGGGACGGCGATTCCACCACCTCCCTGGGCAGCCTCTTCCAATGCTTGAGAACCCTTTCCGTAAAGAAGTTTTTCCTCTTATCCAACCTAAACCTCCCCTGGCACAACTTGAGGCCATTTCCTCTTGTCCTGTCAAATCAATCACAGAGCGTGATCACTGGCATTTATTGATGGACAGTTTTAGCTTGGCGTTACACCCATAAGCGACCTGGAAGGCTACAGGTTAAGCCCACAGTAGCTACCCAGACGGACAGCTTTAGGTTAGCAATCACTTACAGTAGCTTTTGCCAATGTGAATTCAACATGGAAAAAACCACGTTCATAGAAAGGCTGTGAAAGGAAAAAAGCCCGGCACACTGGAACATACATAGTGGCAACACGCTTTCCCTGAACGGGAATTTCCAAATGGGGACTCTTAATAACTCACTGCAGTAACGGATTCAAAGAAGGGAGAGATGACACAACTGCGACCTCCTCACAGACACCGATGTCTACAGCTCACTTGGGTTTGGAACTTGTAAATTGGAGAAAACATTCTGCACGCTTTTCCCAGGGTCCTTCCTGGCCTCCTGGAACACTCCTATTTCTACGAGCACCCTGTTCCCCCTCTCTTAGAAACCCGACCCACCCCTCTATCTCGGCAGCATTTTACACAGTTTTTGCCCTCCTTTGGGGAAAAAGCTCCCCTTCATCCCACTCTGTGGATTCCAGGATTGAGGCAAAACTGAAAAAGCCTTGCAAAGCTCAGAAAAAGCAAACATAATCTAAGGACAGAATAAAAGGCTTGAAACAAAGCACGCTAAACAGGGTGTCACTTCTCCAAGCGCAGTACTGCTGTTCAGAACGGTTCACCGAGAGGCGTGTAGGAGCTACGCGTTCTGCTGAAATACTAGACAGGTTTACAACTACTTCCACATCTCACTCCTCGGTGAGCATGTGTCCAACATACTTCCCAGAAAGCATCACTTCAACTTCATGCACGGAACAAATCCAGGGTTTTTAACATCAGCTAGCCCCTCTGTTTCGACTAAGCAATTCACGTGCTAAGTATGGACCAATAATACAGAACAAGAACATAACCACGCTGTTAAGAACTCACCTCCTCCCTCTTAAGCATCTGATTATAGCCACATCTGCACCAGTACTAGACCCTACCTTTTGATAAACATTCCCTCCGCTTCTCTGATTTACACTCTTCACACACACAAAAAAATCTATGCCTGATATTCTGTAGACAAAGGTGTATCCAGCCCAGGTAATTAATGCAACCAGAACTGCAGGACAGCTTGCGTATGTCTTGGAAACACTCCTGTGAAAAACATTTCACCCCTGCAAAGTCCACGTATTCCCCAAATAGGATGGCCTGCCCTAGCACGGCATAAATAAAAACGACCACAGAAGCTCAGAACAATATCCAGCGGAAACACTGCTCAAAAGGCCAGAGCCTCTGCCGCTAACCTCCAACAGTCTTAACACGGATGAAGGATGCCAATGTTCCGTCAACCAAATTTGTCTTTCAAATCAAAACTGAGTTCCCGTATTCCACCTGAAGTTAGGATATTCCATTTAAGACAGCCAGTCAGTAATTCAGCAAGAGCACAGTTAACAAATGCACAAGGCTATTAAAAGTGCCGTAATGAAACAGAAAAGCTTGCTTGATGCTCCCTCTCTCTACAGTAAAGAGATCTGTTAAGCACAGACAGAAGAATGTCACTCATAAATGAAATCCTAAGCAGTGTGGTGGGACTTGGAATAAGAGGGAGTTAAATTATGTTTAAAAAGTCAATATACAGTGGCATATCAAAATGTTCACAGGGTTTAAGTACCACCCGCTCAAAGGAGAGCACTTCACTCCGGCTAGAGCCAAGACACTTGTCTAGAATAGCTGCACTGGGGCAGAGCAGAAAAATATTTAACTTTAGATCTGGTCTCCAGCATGAACAGCTGGAGAAATCACCAGGAAATTTAGGTTGAAACGGGTCTCCAGAGGTCACATAGTCCAAACTACCTCCACGTTACTCAGGTGCCTAGGGTCAAGTGCGGGATAATTTCACTCATCTCCATCATTTTGAAGCTCAAGGGCTTCCCACAACGGAAGCAGTATCTGCAATTTGCCCATACTGCTGCCTGCTGAGCTAGCCAGTATTAGGGGTTGAATTTGCAACACTGACAAATACCACATCTGCCTCCTAACCAGGAATTATTCTTGGCAAGGCTTCCGCTTTCCAACCAATATCCAGCTCACACTCCAGTCCATAAAAGAAACTGTCCATTTTCTGTCAGCTAACGGAGCTTCAAGCGTGAAGTATGCCTTCAGCTCCATTTCTCTAATTCTTCAACTGCCTCAGTGGTTAAACAGCTCCAAATCAGGGTGTCACACCTTCAGAGAAGAAGACATGTTTAACTCTTGTCCTCATACACACTATTTGACAAACTGACTCTAGAAAATTTTGTGCAAATACGAAAGCTCGCTGAAGAGGCAGCTTTGCCGTGCACGGGATAGCACTAACGCATCCTCCCTACTTCACTCTCCATTCGCACCACGTGCTCCTGTTTCCCACTCCAATAATGGGTACACAAGGAATTCAGCAGCTAATGCTGATCGACCACCTTGCCAGACGTTACAGACACTACCCCAGACAGGGAAGGGCAGAAGGTCCAATAACTGAGAGTGACTGTGTCCTGCTGCACACAGGGCAGAGCAGGCAGCCATGACACCCACACGCTTTGCAACTGCACATACAAGAAAATTGTGCAAAGATAACAACGACCTGAACAGAAACTCAGCATGCACTTGGCTCAGTTCAACCATTCTGTAGGTAGAGGATCTCGTCTTTATTTATGAAATCTGCGTATGCTCTTGTCAACTTTAGAGCTACAGGCACTGCACAGCAGAGACTGACATTCTGTAATACAGTTATCTTTGCTAACGAAAGACAAAAGGAGTTTCGTTCAGGTTGCTGCTCTGCTCCATCAAGGTGTTTACAACCTGGCAAGTTAAGTCTACCTAGGTGTATACAGCTTCTTCTCCCTCTAAAAGGGAAGGCAGCTCTCCCAGGAGCTTTTTATTCAAAGAGCACTTGCTCTTCCAAAGAGGTATCGTCAAGTGCTGCAGAGCTGAGCACAGGCACCACGTGAGACAGGGCTGCTACGGAGCTGCATCATGTTCCATAACTACACCTACCTTTTTGTGTTCCTGAAGTTAACTTGGTACCCAGGTATGGTTGGAGGCCTGCGAGGTGCTGGGATAGCTGGGAGTAGACAGCATGGGTTCAAAATTAAAGTCCAGTCCTTCTCCATCCATCAGTTCACTGTTGATTATGTAATCCATGTCACATTCAAGGTTCTCCATGTACATGTCAATGTCCAGGTCAATGGGCAGCCTGTCCTGGTTCAATCCCAAGGGAGCAGGGCTAGCAGAAGAAAGAAGCAGTGAACTGCCCAGCTGGACTGACTGGGCAGTTGTTGCAGAAACTGGAGCCTTCAAACTGGTGATGCTGGCAGTGTTTTGAGGAGATGTTACTATGGGAAGCGTTGATGGCAACACATTGGCACCCGCTGGTTCCGCCTGCTGCTCTGTAGTCTTTCCGCGTGGATTGCCCGAGCTCATCTTACTCTGGGCGGCTTGTCCACCTAGAAGCAGAAGAGTTCGGCTACTCATCCTGTTACTAGTCTGCGGGAGAACAGGATCCACCTGAGTCATCATAACATCCCTTGGCGGCGGAGAGCTCGGTGTCAGAAGAGCTTCCAAGGTCTGAGGGGCAGAGAAATGGCTGACAGAGCTTTGCAGTGAGATATCGACAGGGTTAAACAGGGAATTGCCAAACGTAGTGGTCTGACCAGCTGCATTCGGGCTCCGCAAGGAAAAGCTGGAATCTCTCTGGATCTGACCACTCGAGGCAGATTGCTGGGTAGGTAACACAGACGTGCTGGGAGACATCAAATTCAACCCGTCGATGAGCTCAAGCTCCTCAGTCACAGTTGGTGGAACATTGCTGGATGCACTGGAGTACACCAGAGAAGGAAGCAGCTCTTCTTCGTGGAGGTCATCCTGCTCTGTAAGGATCGGAGAAAGCCTGGCACTAATGGTGCTTGCATTGGAACTGGTTCGAGGCCGAAAGGTGCTCCACACATCAGAGTCCTCGTTGCTTCTTGAGGACGGGCTCCCAGGCCACTTAGGGAACTGGGAGCCAGGACTGTCAGCAGTGGATTCTGGAGCAGACTGGAGAGGAGGCTTCTTTTTGGGTGTTTTACCTCTCACTTTTGCAAGTTTGCTGCTGTTGTCCATGGAGGCAGCTCTTCTTCTTGGTGCTTTTCCACTCTTACCACCCTCAGGATTGAGCATCCACCAAGAGCTCTTCCCTGTGGCTTCATTATGAACTTTAATGAACTTGCTGTGCAGGGACAGGTTATGTCTAATAGAGTTCTGGAAAAAAAAAAAACCCAACAAGATGTGAGGACCTGACAGTTGACACACCTCCCACCTAGAAACCTCACAAGCATAAACGCATTCAGACAGTATCCAGAGAAGAAAGTTTAACAAAGACCTATCCATAAACCCCTGCTATTTCTGCCTGAACATGCTTGACAGTGCTAGCAAGCAGTGCCATGCGTCCCTACAGCCCCAAGGGTGAAACTACCATGACAACGAGCAACTTCACACGAGCAAAATACTAACGCAGAACTTCTCATACAGAATCTGCAAAAACTAAGCATACCACAGAGCAAGTAAGCAAATTCACAAATACAGCTTGCAACTTCAACACGAGCCCAACCTTGAACATCTCCAGGAATGGGGCAGCCACAGCTTCCCTGGGCAACCCCGGCCAGGGGCTCCCCACCCTCACAGAAGAGAATTTCTGCCTAATGTGTAATCTAAATCTCCCCTTTTTCAGTTAAAACCGTTGCACCTCATCTTATGGCTCCACTCCCTGATCCCGAGTCCCTGCCCAGCTTTCCTGGAGCCCCTTTCAGACACTAGCAGGGGCTGGAAGGTCTCCCCGGAGCCTTCTCTTCTCCAGGCTGAACCCCCCCAGCTCTCCCAGCCTGTCCTCCCAGCAGAGGGGCTCCAGCCCTCCCAGCATCTCTGGGGCCTCCTCCGGCCCCACTCCAACAGCTCCGTGTCCTTCTGCTGCTGGGACCCCCGGAGCTGGACCCAGGATTCCAGGTGGGGTCTCCCCCGAGCAGAGCAGAGGGGCAGAATCCACCCCCGGCCCTGCTGCCCCCGCTGGGGGGACGCAGCCCAGGGGCCGGGGGGGTTCTGGGCTGCCAGCGCACGGTGCCGGCTCCTGGTGAGCTTCTCCCCCACCAGCACCCCCAAGTCCCTCTCCTGGGGCTGCTCCAGCCATTCTCCGCCCAGCTTGGGTCTGTGCTTGGGATTGCTCTGACCCACGTGCGCGACCTTGCACTTGGCCTTGCTGAACCTGATGAGGCTGGCACGGACCCACCTCTGAAGCCTGTCCAGGCCCCTCTGGATGGGTAGCTGAAGTTTTTAATTTTCACATGGCTAGTTTTCAGATGGCTTTGAGTACAGCATAGCAGTGAATCGAAGCGACCAGGTGAAGAGAAATGGCAAAACACTTCTAATCCAGTATGCCCATTACCATCTTCATCCCAAAACCAGAGAAACAAGAGAGAAACTTTGTGGAACAAGAGTCCTAGTAACGCTGGAGCCTGCCAGCCTCACTCTGCACGGGCGCAGCACGCTTTCCTCTGTGTGTGTTTCTCACGGGGTAAGATGTTCAGCAGACAGTGCGCTCCCACACTGTACGTGTCAGTTTTAACCTCTCCTATCTCTCCATTTGGGAAGGCACACGTTCCTTGCCCCTCCCAACTCCCTTCTTTTGGTATAGCTTTGCTGGAAACTGCAGGCTAGCTTATCTCTGCACCATCAAACTGAATTATCATCCCACAACTGATAAGCTCCCTAGTATTTTATAATTAGCAAGCAACAGTCTCATTGTTTGAGCAGATTCCCCACAAACTCCCCTCGAGGCCTGTGTCGTCCACTTGTTTGATATTTGCATTTAATTTGCTCAGATGGTCAAATTGCACATCACTCAAAGGTGCTACCTGAGCAGCATCACAGCGGCCCAAGAGCAACATCTTTTTCATATAAACTAAAAGGTGCATAGCGGCCTTCACCTTTCACGCGTGCTTTCTCAATTCTGACCAAAGTTAACCGTGCGTTTGCCACCCATTCCCAGCAGCTCTTTCCTGCCTGCTGTTCTCCCTCTCCCCATCCCCTTCCTCTCAGACAAGTCCGCACCACACTAATTTTGGCCCCCTCACCGAAAGTACTATCCTAGTGCAACGCAGACGTCAATAAGCAATACAGGCAAAATGGAAAGCTCTCATGGAGAGGGAAGGAGATGAGAGAATCGTTCGGTGTTAGCTTTCATTTTAACCTTTGACTGTTGAGGACTTGGAGAAGATGGGTCGCTTGTGATCGGTGTCAAAGGATACATGTGCTCTTACTCAGAGCGCACCCAAGGGTTACTGCAGAGCCAGGGCCTGACGGAACACGTGTCGGTCAATGTTCTTGCAGTTTTATTACTGGAGTTCTTCACAGTAATAGCTATACAATGCTCCTGCCCAGCTCCTTCTCGAAATAAAACTTTCCTTCAAGTCTCAAAAAAAGTAATTGGGACTGGTACCCTGTCTCCTGGAAGGCTGCAGCTTTCATTTCCAAAGCATCCCCCCCCGTTTCCCAGGTAAACCTGCACGACTGAATGCATAGTGCTGGAGCAATAAGAACCACTAGGTTGTGACTAATTCTTCATTTATTCTCGTGAAAGTCACCTGTGAACTCCTGGTAACACCCAGACCTGTCAGGAATGACCTAGTAGCTTGTACGCACAGTATACGCTTGGAGTGTCACAACTACCCGTTTTAGCTCCATTTACTGAAATGGAACTTGAAACCAACAGGTTCAGAATTTCAAAATTTCACAACTAGTTATATTCTGTTTTCTCCTCATGCCTGGCTATAGCCAGGTTTTAATTCCTGTGTCAGCAACAGCACACCACGCTGGTGCAAATGTTTCAGTAACACTGAAACCTCAAGAAACCACCACTTTGGGTATCGTAAGTGCCAATTTTATTAACTAGTTTTCTGGCTGAAAAGCAGCTTGAAATAAGACATCTTGGAATAAGGCTAGGGTTCACACAGATATGTGAAGCCTGGTGCCTTTTATGAAACAGTCTCAAAGTGCTTTTACATGTTATTGCTCAACTGATATAATGGCTAATAACTGCAGAAATGGGTCATTTCTGTACCACTCCTCCTTTCCTCATCTTCAAACTCTCCTCCTCCCATAACACAAGCATCTATGACTCTTTGAGCTGGTTCAGAGAATTAACCCAACCGAAAAGCAGCCCTATCCTCAAGCACCAAAAACTAAGGAACAGAATGTGTGACTGGAGGCAGAGGAAAAAAAACCCAAACGCTTCTTACGCTAGTGGGAACTGCTGTCAAAACTGCAACGCCTAAATTATCCCTTTGGCACCTCTCCTGGAGACCCTGCCAGGCAGCTCAGCGCCGCACACCCAGAGCCATAACCCACCCGCACCACGGAGCTCGCCTGCACCCTGGAGACTCCAGTCCAGAGAATCCCAAAATACAACCGAACCGACACACCTCCCAGCCTGGGTGCTGTGAGAGTCACACGTAGGCACCGCACGCTCCCCAGCAGCAGAACACACCTGCTGGAACCATTTAATGCACCTGACATACGCAGGGCACCCTCCAATCTCATCGAGAAAGCGAGGGGCAAATCAATCAGGCTAAAATTATCACAGAACTCCAGGTCAAACCCGACAGGAAGGGAAATGACAGAGTTCGGTCACCCAGGCAACCCTGACGTATTTCCTCTCTCGACGTTAAGCAACTCAAACCAGAAAGATACGGATGATGTTAACTTTTTAGACGCACAGCCTCAGCGGTGCAGGAAGATGCCGGCTGGTCTGTGCACCTGCAATCCACACAAGGTCTTTGACCTGAAGGAAAAGGCACAGGCAGGGATCCTTCAAATCCTTTGGGACCTCTTAACAACTAGTCAGGTGTGGTTACCGCTGTTTATTCAGGTATCTTACAGAGGTTCTTATGGCTGTACGTTAACTATTGCGATGAAAAAAAAGCCAGTCTGTCTCTAATCTATCACATATCAAAGACGATTCCTGTAAATCACATTCAGACAAAACCATTCTGAAATTAATGACAGATACTATGCAAAAAACTAAAGTTTGGCTAGAGAGACTTACTGTACACTAAAGGGTAGACCATTCACCAGGTCCCAAGCTAGGATATATGGACCAGCCATACGCAAATTAATTCCTAAATCTCAGTTAATACCACATCAAGTCTTCTCCTTTGATAAAATCTCCTACCCCTCTTTAAAGGGCAGGCACGCTCCTCACCATCGTAGCAGGCCTGCCCCCACGTCAGCGTCAGTGCTGCTGCGGACCCTGCCCAGCACCAAACGCTGCATCCGTCTCGGCATGGGGAATTAGCCATGGGAGCTGGCAGCACAAGCAAGCATTTATCCCACCCGGTCAGCCTCCTGGACAACTGCCAGAGACACCGAGATACTATGGAAAACACAGGAGTGGGTCATACAGGATGCCAGCGCCAGCCTTTCCGGGGGACTATACAGCTCTGTAGGTAAGGCTGAAGATATCTACTATAAAACTGAAGTTTCACCGAGAGCAGGGCAGAACATTCAGGATGGTTTGTTCAGAGTTTAAGGTTCCTCACAGCAAAACCAAGCTTAAACTCACCGTCCTGCGACGTACTGTCTTTGGAGCACCAATGTGACAGTGGCAGAAGGCGGCTCTTCCACCCTGCCCCAAGGAGCTCCTCCATGCAGCGGTGGTGCATGAACCAGCCCAGCACACGGGGCCAAGCACAAACTGGTCTTGACCCAAGACAGAAGCTACCTTGAAAATTCTGTGTTTGCCCACTGTCCTGGTTTGAGTGACGCAGGACTAATTTAATCTTCTAACGCTTGGGAAAACTGCACTTTTAGAAGGCTCTGGTGTCTGAATTTGTGAAAATATTGACTTCACAGCCAGCCATGGTGTGCGGGTTTCAAGGGCTCCGTGTTTTCACTCTGGCCAGGTGCAGGGATGAGGAAGAGCGAGACACGGGCACCTGGCCCCACCTGGCCAACAGGGTTATTTCAAACCATGAACGACACATTCCATAGAAATTAGAAAGTTTGCTGATGAGCTCTCTCTCCCTTGATGGCAGTGATCCCGAGAACTCCTTTCCCTAGTGCCAGCGCCCTGAGCCCTTCCCTTTCTCCCGGAGCTGCAGTGCTCCCAGTGTCCGACATTGGCTGTCCCCTGCTGGGAGTACATGGCTTCCTACGGATAGAATGGGCTGAGCATAATCCTTGTATGTTTTATATTGGTATCAGGATCAATACTGGTTCTTCAGTGTTATTAATGTTAATTATTTAGTCTTGTCCTATTAAATCTATTTATATTTCAACCCTCGTGTTTCCTTGCTTTTCCTCCAATTACCCATCCTGGGTGGGGAGGGGTCATGGGGTGATAGAATAATTGTCTAAACGACAATAAATTATTTTGGGTTTCTCAAACCATAACAGCCACATTTGCCTGGACTTTCAATCATTGCTCCCTAACACCAGGGCCATTCTCCCGGGAAATGTCAAGTTTCTATTACAAACCACAGAGGCACCGGCTTCCTCAACAAAAAGTCTCTCTCAAGAATGAGTGACATTAAAAAAAAAAAAAAGGCAATTACTGCAGCTGCCTGTAGTACACTCTCACTGCCTCGGAGGCATACAAAGAACATGGTCACATCCCAGCACAGGGCCATGTTCCAAAGCCAGGCCTATAATTGTGCCGAATTATCATTTGTCGTGGCATTCTTGGGAGGCGGCAAGGGGAGAACGCCCTGCCTGCTGCATTTGTCAGTGCCTGTCTCAGCACTCACCCGGCCACTTGGCTCTGAAACTTCCAGGGAAAAAAGTCTTTGTTGCAGAGATTTTGCAAAGTTATGCTCCAGCAAGTAAACAACTGCTCCAGAGCCAGGGAGCTAAAACATTTCCCCAGCAATCCCTTCCCAGAAGGCACACGTGAGCACAGACGTCAAGCTCAGCAGACAGGGAGCTGTATCTCAGGAAGAACATTTTCCTCTCTGTAATCTTACAGTGGGAGCCCGGAAGATGAAAATCCCAGCTCTCTAAAAAGCAAAGACAGAGGCAATTTACACATTTATCAAGACAGGCAGGCGTATACAACAGCAGCCGTTCAGGATTAGACAGAGCAGAAGAAACTTGTTAGAACAAGTAATACCAGCAGCCCAGTAACAGACTTCTCCGAGGAGTGCCTGGAAAATTAAGCCATGCTGCAGGGAATAATCTTTCAGCAAAGCAGCTTTCCAGAACAAACTGGCAGGAAGCAGGAAAGAGCAGCAGCAAAATCTTCGCATAATTTGACTAGCATTGCACGGGGCAGACGAACTTTCACCAAAAGACAAGCTCTCCCACATTTTTGAGGGGGACAACTACACTCCATAAGGCTTCAAATGAAACAACTCCATCTTGCACATCCATACTTATTCAGGGCATTGCACCTTGTTTGGAAGACAGGGCTGTTAACGTCACTTTAATGAGGGCTGAGTGTACGTTGCTACACTGCAATGGTGGACCCTCACCACAGTCGATCATTCATCAGTAAGTTTTATCCTACTTGAAAAATAGGATACCTGGTGACACCACACTCACACCATCGCCCTGCTCCCATGCACTGCCACCATCCTCGTGTTCCACACCCAGCGCTGCACCATCCTCCCACCCGGCCGTGCCCAGCTGCCTTCCTCCCTCCTCACCAGGCCCTCCCCTAGGCCAGGCTACTTGCTGGGGCCAGACCATCTAAGAACTAATGGGACTAAAAGGCAAAATGTTCTGTTAAAAGAAAGGCTGATGGACAAAAGCCACCTGTGCTCCTCAGGTTTCTACGCTAGACTCTCCACTACAGCCTCTGAACAACCGTCGTTCAGCTTCCGTCCGTTGTTTTCCCCATTATTTTAAGGAAACCCAGCTCGGTTACCTGCAGCTGGGACTGAGAACATCTCCCCACTGCCAGGACCAAGCGCATCGCCAACATCACATGGACGCATTCGGGAGCACACAAGGTAATGGCAAGAGTCCAGCGGTTTCCACCCACCCCCGGCTACTCTGGATTCCAACAGCCAGACCCTCCCTCCCCTCGCAGGGCAGCAACTTCCAAGAAACCAAAATAATCTCAACTTAAAACAGAAAGCAGCATCTACAACGCCACTAAAGATTAACTGGACTTAAGTACCAAGGATGACAGCAATGACACCACTATTCCGATTCGATTTAGAATGTGCAATTCTTCAGTTTTAGCGCCAAAAGGTTTAACGGAGAATCGTGTAATTTCAGGCATGTGAATTTAGGAGCAAACACTACGAGCTTTCTCAGCACAGCCAACAGATAGTAGCCTTCTTTCTTCACAGACTGAATTGATGGCAGCAGAGACCCCCGACTCTCGACTGAGCCTCCCCTACGCACAAACCCGCACCCGGCTGACGGGAGGGCAGAACTGTACTTTGCTCCGAGCCAAATTTAAGTTTTATGCTTCCTTTTGCTTTACAGCATCAAGTGAGTTACGCCTCAGTGAGCAAAGACAGGGAAATATTTTGAATGTCTTCTGAACCCATCACCTTGAAATTATCATTACCAAAAGTCACAAGCAAGCCTGTGTAAAGTGTTCCCACCAGATGTTCCTTTCCAGCTGAAGAGTTACTCTGTGAAATTAGGGAAAGCTCTCCCAACAGTGATTTGGGCCTTTACCTGTCCACATTAAGAAGCTTCCAACAAGTCTGAGCCAAAAAAATCTTCAAGGATACAGGGTCACTCCAGATGGATATACACAAACAGCTAGTGTGACTATTTTAGGAACTGACTACTGCTTTTTTGTAGATCTGACTACAGAAAGAAAAAAAAAATAAATCAAAAGCTGACTAAGCAGTAGTCAACACACCAATGAATGATAAACTTTTCATCTTTACCAAAACAAGCACTCTCATAATTTTGTATCCACTGAACTGGAACTTATTTGGAGGGCGTAGGGATAATCTGGCAGAACCTACCAGCTGCAGCACAGCAGAAATAGTCCAGAATACAGACAGAATATAAGAATACAGCTTTTGTCTGCTGGCCTGTTCCTCTTCCACGGAGGAGCTTCAGAGGGCCACAGGATGTGCAGCTGCTCCAGCCTGAGGGAGCTCTGCCAGGAGGTCAGACACCCTCTGGGGGTGGCTGGGGACCTTCAGAGCCAGCACGATGGCACTGGAGGCCAGTGAAGTCACTCTGTCACCCCGAACTGAACTACAGGGTGCATGCAACGGAGCGCCTGAGAGCCCTCAGCCAGGTCTCCCAATGCAACTGGTCAGCAGTGAACATCAGCTCCTGGCAGCACGCATGGAACACGCGCGTGGAACTGAAAGGTTTAAAGTAAAATGCCTCCCACTGTAATAAAGATGAAGAGCTCGCCGAGTTTCCAGGTGGACGACACCTTCTGTTTCAGACAAGCAAAATGCTTGATAATTTTAAACTCATAATGCACACACATGTGTATATACATGTACAGGTTTGAACCAAAGCAAAAGCAAAGTACCACAGTGCAGGGGTGTGACTTCAGCCTCCCGAAACTAACGCAATACTGCAGAATCACTTGTTCTTTCCTTTACATCACACGCATAGGAAACATCGGATTTTTGCTTCGGTGAAGTGTTTTTGGAGGGTGAAAAGGATGGTTTTAAAGCTAATTCTGTTCCAACAAAGACAACAGCTTCGGGAGAATACACAGAATGCTTCAGTGAGGAAGACCAGTCCTTAACGTTGCTCCTTACTACATCAAACTTGCTTGTACTCACGGATGTGAGAAATGCAACAAGCAGCGCAAACTGCTTCAGCAGGGCTTATGTGCTTCTACCTTATTCACCACCCTCAAAACCATCCTCCCCAAACTAACCTCAAAGCCAGCAGGAATTATCCTCTTACCCCGAGAGCAGAGCGCGGAGGGGCGGATTACGGAGAAGCCCTGTGGCACACCCCTGCGAGGACACTTCTGCCTTTCGGGCTGGTTAATTCTTAACTGCAGCCGAATTCCTGCAGGGAAAGGACAGGCTGCGCACCCGGCAAATCTGTCCTTTCCAGAGCACTCGAAGCGCTTCAAGAACAGCAAACACCACCTTCCTCGAAAACACAGATTCTTCCGGAATTCACAGACGTTACACCCTAGCAGTCCGTAACAGCTGTACTTCCCCCAATTGTATAGCGAAGTAGGACAGCTGTAAAGTAATAACGAAGCAACAATGACTTTATGGGGTTTATATTAACTACAGTTGATTTAAAAAAAAAAAAAGCTTTTAAAGACACACTTCTTTTAATTTCCCGTTCAAAATTCTGTATTAGAACTACGCTACACACAAATAGGACACGTCATCAGTACGGTTCTGCCCAAACAACACAGAAATACCACAACTCTAGGAGCTGCAGGACTATCTTAACAGGCATCAAAACACTATATCAGCATTCAGCAGCAGCTCCACGTTGATTTCCTTTATCCAAACTCATCCTGTTCAAAGGTGAGAAATCAATAAAGCTAAGACAACTCAAGAAGTTTTTCCTTTTACTTGACAGATTAAATAAATAAATAAATGGAGCACTTCACAGCTCTAAAAATAACAAGGAGCAGTGAAAACAAAAAATCAGACAGGTCATTCCTCAACTGAAGAGACATCTTTTGTTTATTCAGTCTGCCCTAAATATAAAACACACACCTATTAAATTTACTCTAAGCCCGCAAAATCAAATTGAACTGACTTGATTGATTCCATGTTTTTAAAACTGTAAATGTCTAACCTGCCTTCATCTAATGCACCTTGATGCAAATACACTAAAATAAGAAAACCAAACAAAACCTCTTCCAAATCTCTCTAACTGTATGTTAACATAAAGCAAGACTGGAAGCCAGAGCTCTGTGGTCACTCGTGATGTGGCACGTATCCTGCCAAGCCCTGCCAAAAGGATTTGAGAGCGCAAGCAGGGAAGAAAACAGAGCAGAGGGAATATACCACAGCCCCCTTTGCCTCTCCTGGGCACATTAGAGTAACCTCATAACCCCTACGTATCAACCCAAACTCAGACAACATTTGTTAAAAATGAAAACAAGTTTTTATGAGAATTTCTCCTGGCATTTAAACAGTTTCAACTGCCTTTCTACCATGGTTTTCTGTTGCTGGTTTAAGTCAAGGGTTTTAAGCTGCCCTACCGATAAGGCAGGCTGACTCCTGCTGTCATTCTGCCCTCCCTCGTCTTTCCTGGCAAGAAGTTTCTGTTCTCTTCCCCTGCTAAAGCCAGCCTGAGTCTGTCCATTCCCAGGCTGAAAAACTACAAACTAATTTCACAGCGAAAAGTCATCACGGAACAGCAACAGTAGCTGAGCAGGGACCTCGATCCTCCTACGTGCACAAATTCTCCTCTCTGCCTTTCTGCAAGTCAAATCCAATTGTATCTTTCCCAAAAGCAATACAAGATTAAAACACAGAGCAAAACCAAAGACTGATGGTCCTGTTACACATGAATGAACGTCACAAAAGAGCAGATATACTGAATCAAGCCAGAAATTCAGCATCCAGGCTGGCAGGACATTTCACTCTATTCCACCTTGCCCACTGTATCTGGGTATGTGTTTCAGAATCCACACTGAACTTCAGTCTCAGGCACTATAGCCAAACAGATACAGACACATTCCTGAAAAGAACATGCGCCAGTTCCAGAAATGCAACTCCACACAGCAGCAGGAGGACCAGGACAGCACAACTAGCCTGAGGAAGCAAGAACTATCTTCTAGTGAGACCACCAGATCTTCTGAAAAGAGAAAGAAAATGCACCCAAGCACTGTTGCAAATCAGAACTGAGTAAGGAGGATTCAACCTGCACAAAAGAGGCAGGGGGGGAGTCAACTTTAGTCAAACTATATACACTCTCTGGGAGCTGTCAGTGAGCCAGATAAACGGGAACGGTGAAAAGTTTTGTATCCATCTCTGCCAGCCTAAGCCGTGACAGCTGCGTTCCTCTCACCACGCTCCTACCCCCTCTCGAGCAAATACTCGCACCCCTGTGGTCACATGGTGCGCCGCTTCGGAAAGGTGAGCCAGCTGAAGGCTAACCCAACAGAAAAAGCTATTTATTTGGTTTTTCCCCCCAAAATTAACTCTCTATGCTGACTTACTGCTAGGTCACACAGGCAGAGGAACGCATGGTTGGAGTCACGGAAGCCCCAAACCACACTGGCTCAAGCTGCCACAGAACTGCAGCGCGGACAAATGGCTAATGAACGCCGCAAACGCAGAGGCACGCTGCAAACGAGAGCCTGGCGCTGAGCGTAATTCCAGCCTGCAGCGAGAGCAATAGATCCCAACTCCAGCCCCCGTGGATACAGCAGAACAGCCTGAGGGGCTGTTTCACAAGCCAGCTCCCGAGTCCCCCCTTTCTCTTGGCCGGAGTTCGTTTCATTCCGGGGAATGGGAACACCCGCCTGCCATCTGCAGAGGATGGAAACTAAGTTTAGCTCTTTTGTTAGAGCTTGGCGTGTGCCTGCTTGCAGAGGGAGAGAAGACGACTCTGGAGCAATATACTGCTTTCCCTTTTCCGAACTCCAAGAGAGGTCTCCAGGCACCGCCGCAGCACCGGCACAGCTCTGGGACACAGCACCCTTTTTAAAAGGAGCCTGCCGAAAGCCAAGAATGCCTGCTATGAAACGGTTATTTATATTGAGCTTTAGCGAAGTCAGGTGACAAAGAACCGCGGCCTTGTATTTAAAACTCCTCCAAGTGACTGACGCTTCGTCTTGCCCAGCGGCTGAGCCGCGGCCTTCGCGCCGACCCTCGCTCCTTCCCCGGGCAGCCCTGCGAGCGCGAAGCGGGCACGGAGCAGCCTCGCCAGGGCAGCCGTGCCCACCCACTGCCGCACGGCCGGCTCGGGCCGGACCCTGCCCCGCACCCGGGGGCGGGTGAACGGCAGACCGAGCCCCGGCAGAC